>JADLZL010003293.1:0-215618 GCA_015844335.1 Chrysopogon serrulatus | reverse complement strand
CAATTATTTAAATTATCTCTACCCCTTAATTTAAGTCCAAAACAAGACTTCAAAACATGCCAAATCCATTGACCTTCATAGATTTCCAGCTGCCTATAAACTTGTGAGCTCGCATTTAGGCACTGCATTCAGTTTTCCATTTCCAAACCACCTTCTCCAGAAAAAATCATTTCCTTTAACTTAATCGTGCATAAACAGGATATAATCTATTGAACGAAAGGCTTCTATGAACCATAAAAAGATATGAAGATAAGTATAGTATAGACCTATTTTGGGGGCCTATCAGATTGAGTTTCCACTATGTTGAAACTATTTCTGCAACATATATATATCTGCAAAATATTTTAGTGACACTTCAGTTGTAAACTGTCAAGCATTTGATAGTTTGTATTGACTAATTTGAGTTTAAATATGGCAGATATTTTCTACACATATGAATAACTTAATGATGCCAAAAAAAATACATAATTTCTCGTACCAAATTTCAGAATATGTGCTTACTCTAGAGAGATAGTCCATTCTTTGTATACATTTTGGTGAATCGCCAAGCCCAGCTTCCTAAATCGATGACATAATCTTCATGAACACTTGCATGCACAATTGGTGGATTCAAACCTACTGAAATGGTCAACATACCTCAAGTATTCTAATAGACTCTTCAGCAAGGCATTCTGCATTTTTTCTTTTTCCTTGTAGACTGAGCACCTATGGGACCAAACCCAAATTCAGAGTCAGAATAGACCAATTTTAATTTATAGTTAAATACATGAAGTGCCTGGTTATTATTTTGAAATCTCTTCTGCTATGACAAGGAAATGGTAAAAAGGAATGTCAACGATGGTAAGCATACTCTGCTTGTCTATTGAATAAATCCAGACATAGAATAGGCCTTGATATACACTTAACACACATGAATGGTTCAGAGAGTCACAAATACTTTATGAACAATAGTGTTACGGAGTCACAATAGTATATTAATCTATATTCAATTTTCTCTTATGATGATTACTTCAAAGACTTCTATTATATTATTAAAACCATATTAGGAGGATAAAAATATGATTATTGCAATTGAAAGTAAAGGCAGTATTAGAAACATCACATGATACATGCTACTTCTTAGTTCCTACGTCCTCGTGTGATAATACCAAAACTAGGGGACAAAAACTGAAGACTGTGCCAATACAAAGTAAAGGAAGCATTAGTTACATACAAAATCACTAAGCTTTTGTAGGTACTCACTTTTTCTGGAAGGAAAAAAAAAGATCTATAAGGACCTTACATCATAGGTAAATATTGTGTGCAAAGAGACCGGATGATGGCAGGATGAAGGTAAGTATCTCAAGAATCAAGAATTGGAGACAATATTGTTAGTGTATCAAAGCCTATATACTACCCATATGGCCCATGATGTTCTCGCTATATATACTATATTGTTATCTCCAATAATGGAGCATAATTCTTCTAAGATCCCAAGGTCAATAACATGGAATCAGAGCAAGGATTAGGGTTAGGATTAGACTAATTAAACACCCCACAATCCATTTTACTTTTCCATCAGGGTCCCTCAGTTTTCGAACCGCTTGTTGCGGCTCCTCCCAAGCGCCGTAGGCCATGGCCTGGTCTTTTGTTTATGCGGTTGGCACCGCCACTCCCACTTCAATTTCACCCAATGCAGATCCGCAAGACGTGGGTCAAGCCCGTTGATAGCACAACCATTGCTGGACATCTATGTGGGTCTCATTTGTCTACATTGATAAATATAGGTTGTCTAGGTCCTACATCCACCAAGAGTAGCTTTCATTGTAAATGGTGAAAAAGGAAACCAGACGCATCTATGTGGGTCTAATTTCCCTCCAGTGTTTCACAATCTGCTAGAACTTTTGATATTATTCATGCAGATGCATGGGGTCCTGCACCTTTTACAACAAAGGGTGGTCACAAATAACATGCAATTTTTATCGACCATAATTATCGATACACATGGATTTCTTTCATGAAACATCACTCCAGTTCTGTTTTATTAACATGTCTTCTGTTCGTTTGGACCACAGTTTTTAACACCTATTAGAATCTTTTGTTGAGTACTTATCTCTTTAGCCATTTTTTCACCTTAGACAACAATCTTGCCCTGCTCTCATGTCCTCATGTCCTAGTGCTCATGCTCAAAACGATGTTGCTCAATGCAGACACCACCACCTCTGTTATGACCGGCGTCACATATCAACGCCGAGCCCGGCCCAGTGGCTAGGCTGGCCGGCACAGGAAGGGGGCTGCACGCCCAGGAGCTTTCCCTATTAGATATCTTGTTATTTCCTAAATTATAGGATCATGATTGGCTTGTATTAGAAGGGATAAATACCCCTTCATAACTTGGGAATTAATTAAGCAAGGCATTTATCTTGCCTAGCCTCAAGGACTCTTTTCACACGACCCGCTTCTTCCCTGCTCACAGTCGCCGCCCTAGCCCTCGTTCGCCGCCACTCATTCCTCCACCACGGCACCAATACAACACCGGGATTCCAAGCCCCGGCCACCTATCTTCCACCCCTACACACTACGCAGCCATGGTAGGCTTCAAGGATTCTTACCAACCTCATTGAGACTGCTAGAACACTTTCCACTTTGTGTTCCATCTCATTTCTGGGTGAAGTTGGTTCCACCATGATCTATCTCATCACTGGACAACCATCCTCCAAATTGTCTAAGAAAAGTCCTGGTGAAATTCTTGTGTAATCCTCCTAGATATGATCATCTTCAAGTGTTTTGATGTACGTGCTATGTTTTGCTTGCACCTCGTGAGTGAACAAAGTTGTTCGCACAATTTGCTAATGTGTTTTCCTAGGCTGTAGTCCTAAACATAAAGGTTACTGGTGTTATGATCCTTCTCATCACATATGTATCTCTTGTGTGAACTTTGTTGAGGTTCGTCCTTTCTTTTATAACCAAACTACTCAGTCCTCACATTCCCCATAGTCAACATCTTCTATGTATCTTTCATTTATTTCATCCAGTGATGATGCGATGCCACTACACCTACCCCATCCATTCTGTAGGAGAATAGAATTGGTGGAATAATGGATTGTGTTGCATTGGGCCTCATGGGCTGATTATATAGGGTACATAGGACTAACACCCCATGTGGGTAGACAATATGGTACTATTCCTATTTACTCTAACATCCCCCCGCAGTCACAGTGGGAGCGCTGCAGATGGTGAGACTGGAGAAGAAGCTGACAAGCTAACATCCCCCCAGTCATAACAGTCAATGCGTCGCTTGTGCTGTGGCTAGAGAAGAAGCCGATGAGTCCTCATGCAAGGCGGTAGCCCTTTGTGCCGATGTCGAGGTAGCCGAGCGTGAGGGCACAATAGCCGTGGTCGAAGAAGCCGTGCTGAAGATGGCCGAGGTCGACGTAGTTGTGGTCGGGTTACCCTGTCGATGGAGCTGCAGGCGCACAAGGGGCACCATGGGAGTGACGGAGAAGCGCCGAGGCAGTCGTTGTGGAAGGAGGCGATGCCGGAAGTCGATGCAGTCAGAGCCGTCCAAGACGTAGAAGAAAGGTGACGACGCAATCGAGGCAGACGGGGTGGGAACGGGAGGGTCGATGCCAAAATTGATGCAGTCAAGTCACCTGGGCGCCGAGGTGTTGGCTAGGTTTGTCAGACCCAGCAACGCTTCGGGGACGAAATCACGCTCGATGTTGCCAAGACCGGGCGCACAAGGTAGAGGGCACCAACCATGCATCAGCGTTGATGACGTGGTTGTGCTGGACGAAGAAGAAGCAGTGCGGGAGCGGACGCATCGGCGAGCAGGGCTCAGCGACGACGTGAGGGGGCGACTGGCGAGCAGCTCGATGACGAAGACCCAATCAGCAGGATGAAGACCTTGTGCAGACGGATGTTGCAGCAAGACTGCGCAGCACAGTCGTCAATGCACAGGTGATGGCGATGTAGATGCAACAGCGAAGTGGACACACAGGCGGCGGTGCTGCAGCCCGATGAGGCGACACAGCAGCAGCCCTGTTGCTTGGAGAATACGCGTGTTGCTTGGAGAATATGCGCTTAGAACTCGGCGATGGATGCCGGAGCAGTACACGCAAGGTCGACGGACGATGGGCGACTCAATCCTGATTAGTAATCAGGCAAACCAAAAAGATACAGCAGCAGCGGATCAGGTGCACCCAGCGCGCGGGGTCAAAGGCTCCGACGCAGATCGACGTGGTGGAGATCGACAGATCGCCCGACAGTGGCGACAAGCCAGATCTGGCTGCCCCCATGGCAGCTCAAGGTCGGGGCGTGTGGCCAGGCCTGGCCATCACCACGGCGGCACGGGACGGGGCAAAATCCATCTGCCTCCATGCAACGAAGATCGGCGGCGACGGCCCAGCGATAACGTAGGGGAGATCCTGATCTGCTGCCCAACGACGACGATGGCAGCTGGATCAATAGGACCGGCGCCCTAAACAGGGGCGCTGCCCCCAGCGGAGATCGATCTCTCCCCGGGGACGCGCGGCGCGGAAGCGGCGGCGGCTAGGGTTAGGATCTAAACCTAGGCGAATGATACCATGTAGGAAAATAGAATTGGTGGAATAATGGATTGTATTGCATTGGGCCTCATGGGCTGATTAT
Organism: Chrysopogon serrulatus; assembly: GCA_015844335.1. NCBI lineage: Eukaryota > Viridiplantae > Streptophyta > Magnoliopsida > Poales > Poaceae > Chrysopogon > Chrysopogon serrulatus. The sequence goes on along the minus strand of JADLZL010003293.1, from coordinate 210,989 downwards.
ATAGGGTACATAGGACTAACTCCCCACGTGGGTAGACAATGTGGTGCTATTCCTATTTACTCTAACCACCCATTTTTTATCCTTGTATTGCCATCACGCCACCTTCACATGACATGAGACACCGACACTCACTCCTGGACCACCTTTCATCCACTCCTGCGCCACCTTTCACCCACTCCTGCACCACCTTTCACATAAGATATCACCACCTACACCCATCCGCCTCCTCTACCTCATCCATATAGCCCATGAGGCTCTATCTATATCTGGTCATATCCACTACTGGAGGACTCATCTTCTGTCATTTCTAAGGTTAGTAACAGCAGCTTCGTCCCACCAAAGGTACACCTCTTGAGAATTCCTCTCGGTATTGGCATATTGTGGGCCGCCTTGTTTATCTCACTGATGGTAGACCTGATATTGCTCGTGTAGTCCACATTTTGAGTTAGTTTTCTCTTTGTTTGGACATTTACTTCGTGTGCTCAGATACTTAAGAGCAACAACTCCAACAATAGCCTTTAAATCAGGGCCCCTACTTTTGATTTGAGGGCTCCTCTTAGTTATTAAGGTCTGATCTTTTTACATCTACTCTAGAAGAGCCGGTAGACACTGGCATACGAGACCCACTCATTATTCAGCCACATCCACCACGTTCCAATCAACTAAGCTATGGGGCACGAGAGCGGGGAACACCAAAGACACGACACTGTGGGGTTGAGTACCTCGCCAGGGGCAGGACAGGCGTCAGAAGGGAGCCACGCCGGACCAGCTTTGTAGGAAAAGGGCCGGGAGGGGAATAGGGCATTGGCACATGAGAAAGCTGGGCAAAAAAATGGCGTGCGGCATTGAGTCGACATGAAAAAGAATTACCGGAAAGTAGGGAGCAGTGATTTTAGGAGAAAGATTATTGACAAGAGATCAGAATCCAGAAAACAATAACTTAAACAGCAGAAAGGCAGCAGCAGTATTCTTGTTGGATACCTCTGTTGGGGAAGGTGATAGATCACACAAGAATCATTAACCTTAAAAACACAACAGTAAGTTTAAGAACAAAACAGCAGTAGTACCTTGGCTAGAAGGTACATTGTACCTGCATACTCTGGGTGACCAACCCCCATAACACGTCCTTCTATCTACAGATGGCAATTAAAAAGAGTGTATCATGAGCATATTTACATTTCCATTGTTTTGCTATCATGCTTTGATGCTTTCATTGAATGGGTACAGGTGTAGGCAGCACAGTGACAGGAGATGAAAGATGACAACATATATATTCGTATAGTCTGATAGATTTTATTTAACCTATTTGTATGTGATCCATCAAAAATAGACAATTATAAGTATGGTCAAGTAGGATGATAGTATAGGCATAACTCAAATATTGTTATTGTGGAGCATCATATTGGTATCAATTATGACACAGAGGTACAAAATTTCGAGAATAAATGTTAAACATAAATAAGCAAGAGCACAAAAAGTTGAGGTGTGGTACCTTCAAAGCACGCTGCAAAAAGGGGGGAAAGAGACAAAAAAAGGGTATAAGAAGCAAGTTCAAAACTTCAGAAAAAAAATAAGTGCAGAAAGCATAGCAGAAGTTGCCACAAAAGGTAGAAATGATACAATGAAAACAGATCTAGCCTTTCACAACTTCGTGAGGAAAATAGAGTACGGGTCTCCCCTACTGTGACTTCGTTACTAAATTTCATTCTTTGTGTATCATGATCATGATGCATATAGTCAGGACTAGCATGGCTCAAACAAGAAGTTATGTCAATTCAAATATTTTGCACACTTACCTGCAGCTTAAACAGAGTATTAGCATGGCAATTTTTGCATACATTTACAAACTTCTTAGTTTATATGCCTGATTCCCATCAAAGGTACCAGATATTGCCATTCCTACAAACTAATGCCTGCAATCTGCTTAATGATATTCACCAAAATACAAAAAAAAAAAAAAAAAAAAAAAAAAAAAAAAAAAAAAAAACAAAGTTTTCAAACTATGATGCATAGCAAAATTCAATGTTTGGCAAGGCGACGCCTAGGCCGCGACTAGGCATGCCTAGGCGCTAGTCGGAGGGTGTCCGCCTCGCCTATGGGTGTAGGCGGACCCCTAGGCTGGCGCAGTGCCTCCGCAGCGGAAGACGGCGCATCGGCGGCGATTGGCGGCTCAGAGGTGGGCAGCGGGGTGTGTCCGCAGCTCCTCCCCGCCTGCAGCGCTAGTCCCCAGCTCCCCGCTGGCGCACCCCTCCCCACCTGCACTCGTTCCGCTCCCGCCTGTAGGGTTGTCCCCACCGGCGCACCCCTCCCTGCCCCAACGTCAGTCCCCTCCCCTGCTCAAAGGTCCCCTCCCCTGCTCCCCTCCCCTTGCTCGAAGGTCGCCTACGCCTAGGAATGCCTAGGCTAGCCTAGGCCAGCCTAGGCGCTAGGTCAGCACCTAGATCTCGCCTTCCGCCTTGCTGAACTTTGGCAAAATTACAGAAGAAACTATAAAAGCTGAACAAAGAAGAATAATTCACGAGGCCATAAAAGGTTACCTCATAACATGTCTGGGCTTGAGCAAGCTTGAGCTGAAGATGATAGCATATTCCAAGACTATGCACAGCTGTTCCAACCCTACATTAAAAAACATATAAATTTGATGAATGGCCAAATTTAGGATACCATGTATTTGGTGTTTGAACACATGATCAAGCATAGAAACACATTGAGATAGATAGGAAATTGATTCAGAAACAAGAATTCTTCCTGTACGCTGTAGATAATGCCTTACCTCTGCTGCTTTGTACCTGAAACTTTGCATTTGGAATGTGATGGATATCACGCTAAAATGATATAATTTGTCAAACCTATAACTTATATGGCACTGTGCTCCAGTCCACTTGTGTTTGTGTCAGGCCTACAACTGTAATAGTACTTACACTTTTGTAAGTACGTATTGAACCTACTCTGCGGCTATCAAATAGTACCCCTTTTTTGTAGGGTGCATGATGTCATATAATGTCCCTGGGGCAGGCTGTCATGTTCCCCTCAGGAGAAGGGGAGAGCTAGAAAAGCATCAAGCAGGATCACAGCAAATCACCGAAAAGAACGTTCAGGGTTCATCTTCCTGCTTCCATGTTTCTGCTTGCCTCCCCTCAATTCCTTGCTAATTCCAGTCTAATTCCTCTTGGGTTCCTCAATTTTTACCAGGTACCAGCACCCAAATAACATAACAGTCCATAATAGTTGACAGCTCAAACATATCCAAGTGGTAACCAAATCAAATACTCACACTGATCAGATCAGATTATTGCTTGCAATCAAGTGGAGTGGTACTACAAAAGTTGGTAAACTTTGGCTACAGTGGTGGGTAAACTCTGAATCCAGAAAAATTGACACTTACAACTCGAAACAAATACTGCTTATCTACAATGAATTGACACTCTGCATGATGTCGCAGGAAAAAAAATGAATCTGTACTGTACCGTATATCATCAGATCCAAATGATTCCTCCAGGATCTCAATTGCTTCCAAATATAGTTGTTCAGCTTTCTCATACTCTTTCTTTAACCTATAAAACTCTGCCTGCAAAGTTCAGGAAAAAAAAAAAAAAGGTTACATGAATGATCCGAGACTAATAATAACAACAGTTTATGACCAGCAAACAGAAGATCCAATTAAACTCAAAAGTTCAAACTTGTAGGCTTGCAAGCTTGCCTCCTTTCAATACAATGATACGCAGGAAAAAAAAAAAAAAAAAAAAAAAAAAAACACTTGCCCAATCGTGTTGTTAGCCCTTGATCTTTACCACAGGTGAGTGATTACTCACCAGTATCCTCACACAAACTCACACGGCGAATTGTTTATCACAATTCTTTATTATTTTCTCTCACACATACAAATACATACAGCTCGAGGCTAATCTGAAGCTAGCAATCCTTTTCCAATCTAATGGACTAGCTTAGCTTACAAAGGAGGTATGCAAGTCCTTATATAGACTTTGCAAACTGTCATACATGTTGTCAAATCAAACTTTACCACTTACACAATACAACCCATACTTAACTAAGCCTTAGCTAGAATACTCTCTTTACAACTCATCGGTAGCTAATAGTCAATTTCAACTTTACTACTTCCTTTCTCTTGCAAAACTCAATTTGCTTTTGACCTATCTTTCCAACTCATACTTGAATTTGCTAGAATCTTCAAAGCATCCACTAATTGATTTTGATTTCTTTCATATCAAGAAAATAAATTAAACTCCAACACGTGTGACCCATATGATGCAGTGAGTAAAATAAAGGCTGGCAGAATAAAACAGTAATCCAAGGGCTTGATTGAACATAGAACAGCAGATGGGAGAAAAAAATAATGAAACTCGTTATACAAATTGAAAAACTCAGAAAAATTATCAAACTCAGCTGAATCGTTTTTTTTTTTTTCATAACAGAGTCATATCTGTCAGGTAAATGGACAATAATATCAGACATCTTGATTAAGGATTCAACATAAATACTGGAGATCGGCCTGGAAGATTAATAACAGCACAGTGCACTTCTGTTAGTACAGAATAAAACTAACAATTACCAGATTGTTAAGGGCTGAGGCAACATGTGGATCTCTAAGTCCAAATCCTTCCTTAGCTTCTAGTAAGGCTGCCTGGAATAACTTCTCAGCCTCATCCAATTGTCTCTACAAAATAGACAATGTGAACATCAAAATCACAACTTTTATTGCCTTCAAAAAAATCACAACTTTTATTTTCTCAACCTCTCATAAGGTGTTTGATTACACAAATATAGTCCAATTTTTATTTCCATAGATCAATTCCAATATATTATAACTATGTAGGTAGTGAACTATGAACATGTTACTATATTGCTATGGACAATATAATAACATCAAGTTTTGGTTCTTGTTGTGTTTCGTCATAGTCTTGGCAGTAGTCTTCGTTCATGGGATTGATCCCTCGGTGATCAGCTTCATGGACGTGCTGGGTTTTGTTTCACGCTTTCATTTATGATCCTGATACTTGCTAAAACTCTGTAATTTCATTGCTTTGGTAATGAAATTCGGTCTTTACCGGTGTGGGGAAAAAAAAGTAGTGAAACAAGGAAAATGCAGTTCATAACAGTTCTTTCAACGGTATGGGCTTAAACATGTCTCGCTGACCCTATGAAATCTGTAGCAAGTATAGCAAGCCAAATTTCTGGAGTTCATTTGCAGAGATAAAAAGGTAAGTACCAATGTGAACTCCGTTGTTTTGTACGTATAAACAATTGTCCATAGCAATACGGTCAATGACTTGATATTACAATAATATCACATAACAGCAGATGACCTAATGATGAAACTGAAGGCTTATACCCTTAGTTTCCAACACAAAGCATGCACTGACAAGGTTCAGAAAACCAGACGAGTACAGGAAAACTAGGGTAGTGTTCAATAGTTTGACTACTGCATTGTTCATATGTAAAACAATTTCAGAAAAACAAATGCAAAAATTGTAAAAAAGCAGGTTTTATCAGAAACGTCACTGATCCCAAAAGTTATCTGAAATCAAGCTAGGGATAATGTGTTACTTACTTTCTGGAAAAACTCCCGCCCATTATCTGTGTAAATTCTCCATTTGACCGTGTGTTCGTTTGAGACCACTGATCCATCTTCAATCCGTTGTAAACCAGGAGCATTTCCCTCAGCATCACTAGCTGCTGCTGGGCTAACTGAGTCTTCCTGGGCAAATGCAGAGCCGTTGCTCAAACCAAGAAAAAAGGCTGCAATAAGATTAATTTATTACTGCAAACAATAATATGAAATTAACTTTATAATATCCTTAAACTAAAATAGTAATGTTCTTTAAAACATTAAAACAACAAGTGGAGTGTATGCTAACTCAACTGATGGACGTGTAAGATTGTCATACATGTACGCAGGAAATAACAGAGCTAACAAATGGTAAAGAGTGACCCAATGGTCAAACAAGTTTTATAAAGCGACAACAAAAAGAAAAAATGGAGAAGCTTTGAAGCTCAGTAAGGTGAATATATGCAGTGCACCCAAACATCAGATATGACTATTCATGAAGGGTATATCATATTGTTTCATTGATTAATCGAAGAAAGATTTTGGTGTCCTAGCAAAGATACAACAAGATGTACCTTAATTTTGTACTCTATATATACTGCTAAAGAGACTCAATGCAATACATCCCACACATTATACACAATCCTTTTTGCTTTCAGGGGCATTTGATAGCTTCCAGTGATGCTGTTTTGAGGGGCTCTGCATTTATTGTACATTTCACTCATCCAAAGGCTTATCGACAAAGACAGTTTCAACAGAGGGCTTTTACCAGCAGCTACAAAATACCAAAAGCTTTGGCTCAAACAAACGGACTTTAGCTACAATAAAATAACTGACACAGGTCAACTGTCCTCATCGACAAATACCTTGTACTCAAACTTTTGGAATTGTGATACAAGCAATGTGCATGTGGGGTACAATCAGAATGCACAAACTTAAAGAGCGACTATGTGAAATACAAAATAATAAAATATGTAACCAGAAGTGGTACACAAAATATACCTGCGTGTCCAATCAGTACAGCACCAACTGATGAACCCAACTTGTGATGCCATTGATGTTTGAAGTTACCATTATTTGCAAAACCTAAGGCAAAACCGTGCACTTTTTATGAGCAATTTGCAACGGGAAACTGAAGCAGTATCACTCTTAATTGCAATGGAAAATTTAGAACAGCCGGAGCACTGTTCAGAAGTGGTAGGGGGAAAGTTCAATTCATTACTGCTTTCAGCAGCCCAGTTATGAATTTGCAAATAACAAGCAGTAGCTATGTTTGATTTGAGAACACAATCCATGAAATTGAAAATGTTATTGCATCGCAGAAACGAAAGATGCTTTTTGGGGGACAAAACTATCGAGCTGAGAGAACAATTGCCATCTCAATGCAAGCAAAAATCCTGATTTTGTGTTTGGGGGGGGGGGGTGGGGGGGGACAAACGCCAACAGCATGTGAACAAGCTAACCAAGCACCAACTACAACATACAAATTTCTCATTTCAAATTAAGAACAGTACACACAGCATTTAACGCTAATGAAACCTCTGGCCGTGCTTAAGCAAACTACCATTAGCAGCGGGGTTCCGTGTTCACGACGGGATGGAATCGGCACTCACCGGGGCGGAGGGTGCTGAGCGGTACTTCGACGCGGTCGGCGGCGGATGGGCACGGCTGCGTGACCAGAGCAGCCCTGGCAGCGGGGGTTGGGAAGAGGAAGTGATTGGCTGCGGCGGGCTGGAGGAGGAGATGAGGGATGCGGCGGAGGCGGCGAAGACAGGCGGCGGCCATGTGGGGAGCCGTGGAGGGTGGCGGCGGCGTCCCAAGCCCTAGTAGGGAAAAAAGAAAGAAGACAATGCTGTCAGAGTTACGGGCCAGGAAGCAGTGGCCAATAGAACCCAACTGAATAGCACTGGACCCACCTGTAAGTGTTTTCTGTCGCTCGCTCCACGTGCAGTCGTCGACGGAGCAGAGGACTGGAGGAGGTGGCTGAGGCACTTGCCCCCGCAGTTTCAAGCGGAGCCCTGCAGGCAGCGCGGGAAGCGGGATTATCTAGCGGCACTGGGGGAGGAGGGGACAGCGGCAGGAGCCGGCGATCGGAGGCGGGGCCGCGGGTGGGAGCAGGAGCGACGGCCCTTCTTCATGTTTCCTCAAAAAAGAAAAAAAAAAAACTTGAAGTACCAGGGTCGCTGGGATTCTTCAATTTCTGGACTCATATATATTCATCAGACGACGAAATCCGCTAGGATTCGCGGGCAATGGAGCGGGCCACGTCGCCCGCTAAGCCACACACCGTCGGATCGGGCGACCATGCGATCTCAACCGTCCGACCAGGTCTCCTCGCGGGTCGGGGCGGGTCTCCGCCCAGTTTCGCTGCGGACCCGCGCGCGTCGGCCCTCCCAGACAGCCCCACGCCGCGCCTCCGCCGGCAACACTCCCGTTCCTGCCGAAAGCTGCCCCCATCCTAGGCCCGCACAGGCCGCGCCGCCGAGCGCTCCTCTTCTCGCAGCTCAGGCCGCGCGTCCGCCACGGCCGCCACTGCCACCCCGTCCCAGCCATCGCCCAGGGCGCGCTGCCAAGCGCCGCCCGCGCCCCCACCGAGGCCGCGCCACCTCCGTGGCTGCGAGCTGGCCGGGGTCGCCATGCTCGAGACCCCCGCACGCGCAAGCGTGACCGGTACAGCCGCGCTCGCGCCGCCCGCTGCGCCCACATCCCCTCCCGCGCCGCGGTCGCTGGGACCATCGCCCGCGTCAGGCTGGCCAGGGCCGCCGCGCCCACACCACGGCCCGCGCCGGTGTGGCCGGGCCTCTGCCTGGCGCATGCGAGATCCACCACTGCCGGTCAAGAGCCGCCCCGGGCCTCTCGCATGCGCGCTCCACCGCCGCCGGCCTGGCGCGTGCGCGCCCACCGCCGCCGGCAAGGCACACAGCAGATGTGCGGACAACGCCCATCATGTGTTCGATGTAATGCCAGAAGGAGGAGAGGACCGCGCGGCGGAGTTGCTACGCAACGGCAAAGCAGTGCGCCACGAATCCGGTCCACCGGCCCGTGCAGTGGAAGGCCTTTCCCCTCCCATTCCGCCTCGATACTACAGCAGCGAGGCTCCTCAGGAGGCTTCTTCTGACAGAAGCGAGATGGCAAGCGCGAAGCCAAAGCCAAGACCGAAGCCAGCGACTGGAGGCGATATGCTGCCCTTGAGAAGAAGCACAGCTGCAGGGGCGGCGGTGGTGTTGGCTTCATCTTCCTCTGCGCTTTCGAGGTTTGTGCTCGGCTCACGGCAATCTCTCCAATTATTCCAGCAATCTCTCTCACGATACGCGATTAATGCAGGTTCATGTGCTACATGTACATTAGCTATACGACTATAGTACATGCCTCTATACATTGATATTCTTTTCAACTACTATATACCAAGGCCATCATATTAGATTAGATTGCCTGGAAATAACTAAAGCCTTAAAAGAAGCTCCTACAAGAAAAAAAAAATCAAGGATAGAATAAATCTGCTGAGTTCCTTTTATTTCCCTTTCTATTACCTATGCAAACAGCACGCCATCACATTTCATGGTTAGAATATTTGTTTGTTGATTTAAATATTGGTAATTTCTAGCTGATTAATTTTCTTCACAAGGATTTCCACAGCTGCATCATTAATCTGGCGATAACGCAGTGCCAACTGTGTGTCTATGAAAGTGCCAAACTGCTCAAACTTAGACACACAAGTATGAACATTTTCTTGCCTCACTGTATGTCTGTGAAAATGCCAAACTGCTGAAACTTAGGTATGAACTTTTTCTTGCCTTTTGGCACATGCCATCTTTATTTGTTCAAATATGCTTTCTATAGATATTTGACATTGTTACATCAGTTCGCCAAAGTGAAAAGTTATGTGCATGTCCCTATCTATATTATTAGTTTATTAGTAAAGTGATCCATTGCTTCACACTGAAATATGCATAAAACAGAAAGGCTTCTGTTAGTGGCTGAATATGATTATTTATATCATGCTAAGATGCGCACATTTTTGTAGTAAAAAAATCACTCTAATGGTCACCCATGGCATGGTATTTGGTACCACCAGAAATTGGGAGATCAAATCAGTTAGAAACAAAATTATTTATGTGTGATTTTTGTTATTCCGATGTTATTTAGGTGGATACAGCTTTTTTAGAATTTAGCTATTTGGTAGGAGTGACATTGCAAGTTTAGTTACAACAGGAATTAGCAGTTCACAATCAGGTAAAGTTTTGTCCTTATCTATGTTCCTTTAATATGTATTTAATATAAAGATAAATAGAAATACCAAAGCCACCTTTGTCAATTAGATGGGGAGGAAAGCATGTTTTGTTTGTAAAATAGAAATGTCTTGAAGCGTAGCTGCACACACACGACCTTACTCTATTTCTTTAATCCTTTTGGCTTCTAAGTTGCATCTATAATAATTGATAAGCCACTTAATTAATTTCCTGGGCAGAGCACAAATTTTGCCCAATAGGTAATTATCCTTTGATCCATGTACATTTAAATAGTGTAATTTTGTTTTTTGTTTTCCCTCTTTCCAGCTGCTGCATACCATTTCCACGGATTGACCCTTGATGAGGAAGAGACTGAAGTTCAAAGGGATGGCAATAGCTGTTGTGCAAGCATCAGAAGAATAGATCATCTACCTAGATGTATAATTTCAAGAATAGTTTATGCTTCAAATACTCTGAAAAAGACTTTGCAAGCCCAAAATTGCAGACCTCGAATATCCCTTATTTCTGTCGTTTTTACCCTGATGTTGAAATATTGTTTCCAGAAAATCTATGCTTTCATCACCTCCTTCAGGATTTTTCCAGCATCCGATAGCTGGCTAACATAAAGATTATTTTTCAGCATCTCTGCACTTAGATTTATCCACAACAGTAAAAACACCACTGGCCTTCTCATAGACGGCGCGGCAACGCCGTGCCCTAAGCTTTCTAGTCCTTCATATGCAATTAATTAATATTAATCAATTAGATAATTAAAAAGAGACTCTAAAATGAAGAAAAGAGCCACACCCCATCACATCTGATTCAAAATACAACATAATCTAACCAAAGCAAAAATTGGTAGAACTTACAATCAGTAGCAAGGGATCATGCGTTTTCTTCTAAAGGGGGAACCTTCATCATGCCCAATTTGCTTCTAACTGGCAGGCAATGGTTCTTCTTTACTGCCGGTTCCAGAATCCAGATGAACCGGCAGTGCTAAAACGCCTATTCCATTGGACCACTGGCCATTTCTGTAGCAGTAAATCTACCACAATAACTTAGGTCATGCATATATGATGTTTTTACGGGAGGGGTCCCAATTCAATTAACGAAGACTATTTTTGGTCAAAATATCATAAATACAACCCAAGAGGACAGGACCTTTCCATGTTGCCATCATGCGTGGATTAAGGATGCCACTGAAAATTTAAGCTTTGTGTGGTTCTTATTTAGGGTCTGTTTGGATACATCAATTAAACTTTAGCTAACTAAATTTAGCTACTAGACATCCAAACAGCCCAGCTAAAGGACTAGCTAAAGTTTAACTGAGTTTAGCTACTTCAATCCTGCCATGTTTAGATCCACACAACTAAAGTTTAGTTAGTAGCTAAAAGTTTTCTGGTTAAACTTTAGCTAGGGTGTTTGGATATTCTAGCTAATAGAATCAGCTAAACTTTAGCTAGCTTTAGCAGGGTTGAATTAGGTAAACCCAGCTAAATTTTAGCTAGTCCTTTAGCTGAGCTGTTTGGATGTCTAGCAGCTAAATTTAGCTAGCTAAAGTTTAGTGAGTGCATCCAAACAAGCTTTAAAGCTAGCTAAAGTTTAGCTGAGTATATTAGCTCGAGCATCTAAACACTCTAGCTAAAGTTTAGTCAGAAAACTTCTAGCTAGTTAAAGTTTTACATTGAAATTTTAGCTAGCTAAATTTTAGTTGGGTCCATTCAAACATGGCCTTAAAAGAAAAGTGATACTAACCAAAGATCGCTTACCAAGAATGAATCGAAGCATGAATAAGTTGTGTGTATTTGCTGTAGGGATGAAACAATTAGATACCTCTTCGTTGATTGTACATATACTAAATAAATTCTTTTTGCAAACAATATATTTAGTTCTAGGTCTATGACCTTCCTTAAAATATTGTTGATCTTTTTCATAGATAGTACTGCAGTAGTGGAGCAAATCTAACAATCCTGCTATTATTAGGAGGTGTTGCCATTTGTTGGGTAAATAGCTTACGAGAAATGAAATGATTTATGACAATTGTCGATCCTTTTTTGGCATCCCACTAGCTTGGTCCTTGGGTTGCTACGAAGAAAATAAGGAGCGGCAGGATTGGAAGGGATATATATATATATATATATATATAGGACCAAGTGGTCTACTTGCAGCTGTAGAATAAAACAAATCTAATAATGGTTTGGGTTAAATTTGATTTTTTTTGTCTGGTTTAGTTTGGGCCCTGTCAAAATAGGTTAATTTGGTTTGGTAGTTGATAATAGACTTTGCAACGAGTTTTTATTCTGTTTATTGTTTTTTGCTTCTGCTTACGGCTAAATATAAACAATAACATGAGATGTCGGTGAATTGGTGGGTTAGAAAATATATTTTAATGGTGAAACATACAAGTAATTTGGTTTAGTATGAGTGGCTGAAGTCACAGTCTAGGCTAATTTGAATTTAGCTTCTGCACATACATGCCTAGATTGGTGTGGATTTAGTGTGGATCCCAGCCTACTGTCAGGTTAGGAAAGAAATAAAGCAGTAACAAACTAAAGTAGAAGACAAGCCTAGAGATATGATGTTGCTACAGAATATTCCAGGTGCTAAACGTTGATGTTAAGTATTACTAGATAAGCATAAGAGTTATAGAGGTCTATGAATATTAACTATCACAAATCCAACCGTCTCATAAAATGTCCCACGACTAACGGAGTAGTTGTTTTATTTACCGAGGCACCAAAATATAACCGTCTCGCAAATTTGATTTACCGAAATGATCACCTTATTTACAAATGACTATCTTCAAAAAACTATTTACGGACCTCTTCTGAAAATGGAGATCGTTTTCGGAGGTGAACTTCTTAAGAGACCCACCTCCATTAATCGTGGTTGTGGCTCAACCAAAGCCTAAATCGGGCTTCTCTTGGTTTATATAAAACCAAGAATTAGAGTTTCCATCCAATCTCAGGCTCAATCCTCTCCCTCTCCTATCTCTAAGGCCCGAGCATGGTGCCCCTCATGCGTCTTCTTCAGTGGCGCTCCTCCCACTTCCCCACAGCAGCAGTGGTGGCTTCCCCACAGCATGTCCACAACCCCTGCGACAGTGCACCTCCACCTTGGCCTTCCTAGTGCACCTCCAAGCATAGATTTGATGGCGAGCGATGGTGGAGGGTGAGCACAGATCCGGTGGCGGGAGGGCGAATCTGGTGGCATGCTGCCAGATCCCGACGGTGCATGCGGTCGATGACTCCTGGCGGTGGCAATGGCGAGCGAGCACAGTGGCCAGCGGGATGCGGACACAATTGCGAATCTAGGCACGGGCTCGGTGGACCACTCGGCTCGCAGACCAGATTTGCTTCTTTTTTTTTTTTTTTACGATTTTCATTTACCTAATTTCGGTGAAATCTGTCCTTTATCCTGACCCTTCGGCTAAGGCATTTGCTTTGCCCGCCTTAGAAAACCGCTTTTGACCATCTCGGAAAAGATTTTTGTTGCGGTGCTTGTCATGACAAATGTTGATTCCTCTATATTAAAGAAAAAGCGGTTGCGGCCAAACTACTTACTTAAATAATTAAATTTATTTTTACTCGGAGAAGCAGGGAAAGCAAAGATTAGGCCGGGAGGAGTGATGATAGATAAGATGTGTATGCTGTGTGCAGAAACACTTGTAGTACGAGCTAACATAGTAACGTGACATAAGAGATAAAACGATAAAGTGGTGGTGTCGCTATATAATGATGTCGATGAATCAAAGGTCAAAGCATTTTTGGTTGTATGCTTGAGATCTGAAAAAGCAACGACGGCACACTGATTGATGATGACGAATATGGTCGCTGAAGTACCTTTTTTCTAAACATCGTCATCCATGACCGGACCAGAGTCAAGATCTTTAATTACCTGCCTTTTAACTCTGACCTTATCGACAAAGCTTTAGACCTACTCCCTCATGCACGTCTGAAACAGATCTCGTTGTGTCCTTTTAGGTCTCGTTGGTTTTGTCCCCAAATCCAAACAATTGCAGATCATCAAGGGAGATTACATCTCCTACATATAAGCCAACCTGTTAATCCCGACCGGTCTGGGGAAGAAATGTCATTTTGAGCCTCTCAGAGTTACGTTTTGCAGAGACACTATTGGCACGCCGATGAGATGATCTAAACAGAGAAAGGATGGTCTATGATGTTAGGTTAAGTTTAGTTAACATGTATATGCTATGCTTTGTTGGTAGCGTTTGGTTGAGAGTCAAGATAGGGTACGATGGTCCTGGCTCTGGTTCGTGGGGACGATGCCTTTCTCTGTTTAGTTGAGGAGGGATGGGACGAACCTATTTTCTATTTAGATTCAGAGACAACAAAAGTGGGATAAGCAACTGACATGTGCGACACAATTGTCAGCTTTTTCTCCTTTTCTTTATTCTCTTCTTATCTCTTCATCTCCAACTGCTTAGCCTCACGCATGAGCACGGCACACCTTATCTCCTCCGCCAACGCCTCCTTCCCAGTGAGCAGCCGGGATTGCAGCAGGGTGGGCCTCATGGTAGTAGTCGGCAGGGGGCTGGGGCTCGCCCACGCGGTCGGCAGCGGGGAGGGGGGGAGGGGTGGTTCCAGCTCGCGCAAGCATGTGCGCATACAACGGAGCCCCGTCGCGGCCCCTTGCGTCGCCGCCGCAAGCCGGCCTTGCCTACCATTGAAGCCTCGCTATAGCAACTAGCCATCAGAGCCCTTGCCTGCTGCCTGCGTCGACACCTCCATCCTGTTCTTCTTCTTCAGCACGGACATCACCTCTTCTTCAACACTGGCATCACCTCCTTCAGCGTCATCATCGTCCTACTTTTCTTCCCCCACAGCGCAAGCTCATGCTTCGCAGCACGCATCATCCCAGGTGGGACGGCCCCCAATCGCCAGTTTTCAGGGATGAGTTCGTCCCAAATCTAGAAGGAATATTCCCTCGTGGGATGACCTTAGCTTCGGATACTGCCAACCAAACAACACATGAAGAAGGACTATCCTACTCCATCCCACTTCATCCTCGGATACTGCCAACCAAACAACACATGAAGAGGGGCTATCCCACTTCATCCCACTTAACTAACTGTTTTGTTGGACTAGCTCGCTAGCTGCCAATAGTGATGTTGTAGGGCAGATCGATATAGATCGAGGATTTGAGGTTAGCATCACATCTGACACCTAACATCCGAGGCAGACCGCAGATGCATCATGCTTTGCCACTATGCCAATCGATGTCGATCGCCAGATTATATGAACTGGCCGTGCGTCCAGATTTGAGGGAACAGTTACCGTGTACCGCCACCGGACCGAGGCGCCAAGCCGGAAAGACTTGTGCAGTCAGGACTCCATCAGGATTTGTAACGTGGCATGGAAATTAAGTCTGGCCACGCGCTGAAATCGGCTACCAATAATAGAAGGTTGTACGTACGTCTGGCAGGAAGGAGTAGCCCGGCCGCGTGTTGTGTTGTGTAGTTTGTTTGTCCCGCACGTTAAGCAAGCATGCCGACCGGCCGGCCGGGCCGAGAGACGAGACGAGACGAGCAGGCAGCCGCAGCTTGTAACGACCAGGAGAGGACCATTCATGACGCAGGGTCCGCTCCATGCATGCACATTGCTTGTCGAGTGTTAAGTCTTGGTTGCCTTCCTCTTCATTCACGGAATGGTCTTGCGTGCATTGACCCACCCGGCCGGACGCCCGGACGCCCGTGGGGAGCGCACTTACGTCATCCTCCTCATCCAAAAGATCACTATACTATACACATTTGTAGGAACGTTTTGTTTTTTTTAATAAAAACCATCTTTGAAAATGCTAATGGTATTCAAAACAAGCCTACTTGATAAATGCATTTGTAAATATGATTGGTATTTTTAGCGGCCTCTACAAAAATACCCCTATCTTTAAAGACTACTCAAGATTCAACTGTCTCTATAAATAGATTCTAGAGGCGGGTAGGCTACATCTAAAGCCGCCTCTAAAAATTGATTTGTAGAGGCAACTTTATCTAGAACCATCTCTAAAAATAGATGCAACACAATAAAATTTATATCTTTTTTCAAACGAATTGGATAAAACAAGCTTTATATCAAAGTTGTGTGTATATTTTGTAGAGATCTACAACCTTGAACTTGACAACCTTACCTTACTATTTCTTGACCTAGTTGCATCTGATAAAGTTATATACTACCATTGATCAGAGTTGTAGAAAGATCATAGGATCATTGTACTTAGTCATTGCCCTCCGATCCCACTAGCTACGTCATTTACCTTAGTTATCTTTTTATTCTTCAATGTCCCACTACCCTTTTCCTATCATTACCACCGTCTAGACTTTTGTAGTTGATTGTGATATAATCATCGAAAACAATATTTATCAATACTCTTAGCCATAAGATTTCCCTAAATATACTACTACGATATTTTGAAATACTCTCAGGTGAAGTGCTATCTGTGTGCTTGCAGAATTATCTACTTGGCCACAAGAAACATCAACAACAGGGCTAGATATTGCTTGCATTTTTTTGTTGATGTCACCAAAGATGAGCTAGAGTTCATGGACTTGAATAAATTTCATTTATATTTTTTTGTTGCAATGATTAGTGTGGGCAAGTGTTTAAAATTGAGTTGATTGAGCTTCTTGTGAATTGCTAGCATGATACACTATCAGCTTGAAAAACTAGAGTTAATGTCTTTATATTTAGTAGTATTTATTCATAACAAGTAATGTAAATGTCACTATATCTATGTTCGAACTCCTAGTGCCATTGGTGTTCTTGATGTTGTTTTGCTGGCTAATGGTATAAGCCATTAATTATACTTTATCGTGCTGAAACATAAGGGATTCTGAGTTTGTCCTCAGTAAGTTATACCAGTTTTATAAATAATAAGTGTTTTCGATATCAAACGAGCATCATATACATTATAAAATATATTTCATAATTTACCATTTTAATATGGTAGATGTTATTAATATTTCTTCTCGGCAAATCTAGACACACTTAAATCATATAATTTAATTAAGACAAAATGACAGTCCTTATATTTTGGGAAGCAGATATGGGGCTGGGGACAACTCATGCTTTTATTTGTAAAAAAAAAAAACAACTCATGCTCACACTGCTTCGACCATTTTGCTTTGATTTTGTTGGTACATCCATTTTGCTATGTATCTAGATATAATAATGTGTTAGATACATAGCAAAATGAATGAACCAAAAAAGTCAAAGCGACTTCTAATTTGGAACGGGGAGAGTATCTTCTATCTCCATATTCTTTTCCCCTTTTTCTGTCTCTTCCTGTTTGGCTCTGATGAACAGCCTCTGCTCACACTGCTTCGACCATCCCATCATTGCTAGAGCCAGCTGCCTCCCTCTCCATGTTCTCAGCACATTCTCACAACACGGGTAACACAGGCGCCGCCAAAGCATGGCGATGCGTAGTCACGTCAATGCGGGCGCCGCCAAAGCATGGCGGCGTAGTCACGTCAATGCGTAGCTTTGATCGTGCCTAAAAATCTTAGGGAGGAAAGACATTGATCTTATCTACATCTAGCAATCAATTTTCAATATAGTTACAGTCTCTACGAATATTTGCTTTTTTGAGATTTTTGAGTAGTAACGGTTATGATAGCCGTGGACAAAAATCAGTTTTGACCTTTTTTGAAAAATAGATTGTACAGTAGTGTCCTCTACATCTGTGTGGTCTACAAAGCTTACTAGCTACTAACTGGATAAGAGATAATATGATTTTATTATAGCAGTGAATTCGCTTTCACAATGCAAACTAGCTAGGGTCTAAAGGAAAATAAAATCCATGTGCTCGCCGATGGGTGTGGCTATGCATGTAAAAATCTAAATAAGGCCTTGTTTGCATGTATTTATATTTATCTTAATCCTACGTATTAAAAAAATTAATTAGAGTGGAAAATTTACTAATTTTTATACCAATCCACTCTAATATATATGGATTGATGGGAATACGAGATTACAAGAGTGCATCCAAACAAAACAAAGAAACTAATATTACCGAAATTTGCAAAACTTTCTACTAGAAAGTTTTGCAAAACAATATCACTCATCTAGAAAGTTTCTAGAGGAGTGATCGTCCTAATGACGACGGGCGTGATTGGCAAACCTTTCCTCCTTTGAGAGAAGCGTACCGCACGCATAGTGAAGCAAGCAGTGGTATATGCAGAGGATGCCCGATTCTACAGACGCGCGGGATACCCGCTGGAGTGGCGTAGCAAGGTAGCCATCTCCATCCATCCCAGAGAAGGCAGGCCATGGCACAGAAAAAATTCATCACCCACAGGAATCACCCACAGGACAATTAGTGTTTCCAGTAACACCAGAGGCTTTCGTCAGGTTGCTGAGCTCATCAGGCGCAGCTGCCAAAACGAAACAAGAAACTAGCCAGACATGTCGATCAGCAGACGTAACTATATGTGTAGTACGACTACGACACACATCAAGACCTGAATCCGAGGAAGGCACGCCAATCATCCGTCCGTGTAACAAGGCGCGCGTTTGCTTTCAATTCCATTGTTGTTTCAGAGAGCCCGCGCACCCACAGCTGGCCTCACGTTAGACGTTACGTGTGCACACCGCGTGCATGTGCTAAGCATGCATGAACCGTGAAATTATATGACATGTATGACATCAGAAAATGTAGTCTTTATGGAAGAATATATTGTCAGCAACTCTGGGAACGACGGCCCAATACAGGAGGACAGGAACGAGGAAGAGAATGAAGATGGGCCTCGCCGCTCCACTCGCGCATCTCGGCCCAATGCAAAATACACCGGCCCTGCGTGGCTGTAGCGGGTTGCGTAACCCTGTAATACTTAAGGAGAGCGTGAGAAGGAAGGAGGGTAACAAACAAGAACAAACAGAACTCAATACATTACTTCTGCCGTGCTACTTTTCCCTTCTGTTCTTCTCAACGCAATTCTCCTCCATTCCTCGATCCATCTGCTAACACCTGGTATCAGATTCGTTCGATTCTTCCGCTTTTCGCATTGCCTCTCTGATTTCTTCAATTGATTCGCAAACGACCTCGGTTTGTTGCATCTCGGTGTTCATCGCAATCCGCGAGTTCACCTGAGAACCTGTAATTCCAGTCACGCGAATCGATTGAGGAACAACCGATCTGGCGAATCCACCTACACCACCACCGCTCCCTACCCACATACCTCCAGTTCAATTCGTCTATTCTCGACGGCCCAAATCCACCGGCGCCATGAATTCAGACATGCAGATTCTCCTCACCGAGATTCAGAAGCTCGCCGCGGACCAAGCTACTATCAAGCAACAGCTCGCAGAGCAGCATAATCTGCTGGAGCGGCGCTTCCACGAGGCCGATTTGTCGCTCGATTCACGCCTCCAGGAGGCGGAGCTCGCGGTCGAGCGGCGGATCATCGATTCGGAGCTGCGTTTGGAGTCGCGCTTCACCGAGCTCGAGCACACGGCGTCCGATCTCGGCGCTTGGCGTCAGGAAGCCGAGGGCATCGTCGACGACCTTCGCCTGCGCGTCGGCAAGCTCGACAAGTATTGGACACGCTCCGTCAAGGACACCACCAACGAGCCGGCGCTCTTCCCTGAACCGCCGCTCAAGTCGGAGCAGTACGCCGCCGTTCCATCTGCGGGCTATACGGCTGCTCGGCCCAACGGGCACCACTACGACAACCATCACCGGGAGAATGAGCATGGGGTCGTGTACACCCATGCCCATTCCCCGGTCACGGGTATGACAGACTCCTACGATCCTCCTGTTAAGATTCATGGTACTGCACAGGACTTGATTGCTGCTCATAATAGGCCACCTGATCCTTATCATTATCCTACGGGCAAGCTTCCAAAATTGCATTTCCCATCCTTTGACGGCACTGATCTTAAACTTTGGATCACATGTGCGGAAGATTACTTTCAGATGTATTCCGTAGATCCTTCAGTTTGGATACAGTGTTCACGCATGCAGTTTACTGGGCCAGCAAAACGCTGGGTCCAATCAGTCATCCCTCAGCTGAAAACTATGTCATGGCATCAATTCTGTTGTGCCCTTCATACTCGTTTTGATCGTGATCAGCATGAGTGCCTTCTTCGTCAAATGTATCGCATCCGCCAAACCTCTTCTGTTCAGGATTACGTTGATCGTTTTTCTGAACTTGTCGACCAACTCACTGCATATGATGCCACCACCAATTCTCTGCATTACATCACCAGATTCATTGATGGTCTATTTTCAGAAATTAGAGCAGTCATTCTTGTGCAGCGCCCCAGTTCGCTAGATACTGCCTACTCGCTTGCCCTGTTGCAGGAAGAAGCGGCTGATCCAAACCGTCGGCGGGATCACCGGCGTGTCGATTCTGCATCCACCTTCCGCTGGCCTTTCAAGGGGGTGCCGGTGCGTCCTCTGCCGGCCACGGCGGACAAAGCACAAGCTGGAGTCGTCGACAAGCCTATGGGAGGACCTCGCACCTTGGATCGCCGCCTTGCGGATCTCAAGGCGCAACGGCGTGCTCAGGGTCTATGTGACCATTGTGGTGAAAAGTGGAGTCGCGAACACAAGTGCGCTGCTCAGGTTGGGCTCAATGTTCTGGACGAACTTTATGCTCTGTTCACTTCTGATGATGCAGTTGATAGTTCTGACTGGGCGGAAGACAAGACTGAGGAAGAGTGTTTCTGTTTATCTGCTGAGGCTGTAGGGCAGTCATTGTCAGTGAAAACATTACAGTTACAAGGCATGATGCAGTCCACCTCCATTACTATCCTGATTGACTCGGGCAGTTCAGCTTCCTTCATCAGTGAAGCATTGGCAACTCAGTTGGGGCTACAACTAGTACCTTGCCCTGCAGTACAGGTTCGAGTGGCTAATGGTAACACATTGCAATGCATATCTATGGTTCCTAATGCAGCATGGACTATTCAGCAGTACAGTTTCAGCCATATTCTGAAAGTTCTTCCTCTCCAGCAATACAATGTCATTCTTGGCATGGACTGGCTCCAATTGTTCAGCCCTATGAAGATTGATTGGCGTCAGCGTTGGCTTGCCATTCCTTACCAGGGAGCAACAGTGAAACTCTATGATTCTTCTACTGACTCAGTTGATACTTATGAGGATTTGTTGGTGCAGTTGTGTAGTCTGGACTCTCCGCCACACTCAACAGAGTCTGTTATTCCTCCTGCTATATCCCAACTGTTGGCTGAATTCTCTGCAGTCACAGCTCCTCCAACACAATTGCCACCTAGCCGTGACTGTGACCATGCTATTCCTCTCATTGAGGGCGCTCGACCAGTTAGTGTCCGTCCTTACCGATATCCACCAGCTCTCAAAGATGAGATCGAGACTCAAGTGAACACCATGCTTGCACAAGGGCTGATCCAACACAGCACCTCTCCATTCAATTCACCAGTGCTTTTGGTGCGCAAGAAGGACGGTACATGGCGATTTTGCGTTGATTACCGTTACCTCAATGCTCTCACAGTGAAGACTTCTTTTCCTATACCTATATTCGAGCAGTTAATGGATGAGCTTGCTGGAGCGCAGTGGTTTACTACCCTTGATCTGCTAGCAGGGTATCATCAGATTCGCATGAAAGAAGGCGAAGAGTACAAAACAGCCTTCTCGACGCATGTGGGGCACTATGAATTCAGAGTAGTTGCCTTTGGACTGTCTGGTGCTCCTAGCACCTTTCAAGGAGCCATGAACAAGACCCTGCAACCAGTGCTACGTCGATGTGCTATTGTGTTTTTTGACGACATTCTCATCTACTCTAAGACGTTTGAAGAACACATCGACCACATCAGGGAAGTACTGCTGCTGTTGGAACAGGATCAGTGGCATATCAAGCCCTCTAAATGTCGGTTTGCTCAAACTGAAATCTCTTATCTTGGCCACACAGTGAGCAGCGATGGCATTGCTACTGATACTTCCAAAGTTGAAGCAATCTCTTCATGGCCTACACCAGCAAATGTAAGGGAACTCCGAAGTTTTTTGGGGCTGGCTGGTTTTTACAGGCGTTTTGTGAAACATTATGCAGTCATTGCTAAACCACTGACCCTCTTGCTTAAGAAGAATGTACTGTTCCTGTGGACTTCTGAACATGACACTGCCTTCACCACTCTGAAGCAACGCCTCAGTTCAGCTCCTATCCTGGCTTTGCCCGACTTCTCTCAACAATTCTGCATTGAGACTGATGCGTCCAATGTGGGTGTCGGCGCTGTGCTCTTACAGAATGGAAGGCCACTTGCTTTTCTCAGTCGCGCGCTTGGACCAAGAAATCAGGGACTATCAGCCTACGAGAAAGAATACATGGCTATTCTTATTGCTGTGGACCATTGGCGTTCTTACTTGCAATTGGGGGAGTTCATCATCTATACGGATCAGAAAAGCCTCACTCATCTAAATGACCAGCGCCTCAACACCGCGTGGCAGCAAAAGGTGTTTACACGCTTGCTGGGCCTCCAGTACAGAATTGTGTACAAACCCGGCTCAGATAACAGGGTTGCTGACGCCTTATCACGCCGTGGCCATGGAGATGAGTTGTCTGCCATATCTGCTCCGGTTCCCACTTGGATGGAAGACATTGTGGCCAGTTACTCCGCTGATCCTAAGGCTCAAGAGTTGCTTGTTAAGCTGGCAGCATCTCCACATTCTGATCCCCAGTATTCTCTTCAGCAAGGTCTACTCCGCAAGAAGGGGCGCATTTGGGTTGGCAATGACTCTGAACTGCAACAACGCATCATTTCAGCATTCCATGCTTCTGCAGTGGGTGGGCATTCGGGATTTCCAGCAACCTATCAGCGGATCAAGCAACTGTTCGCTTGGACGGGCTTTAAAACTGCTGTACAAAGATTTGTTGCCTCATGCCCGACTTGTCAACAAGCCAAACCTGATCGTGCGAGGTACCCTGGTCTCCTCCAACCTCTTCCTATTCCTTCCATGGCTTGGCAAAGCATATCTCTAGATTTTGTTGAGGGGTTACCGCCTTCTGGGGGAAAGAATTGCATTTTGGTGGTTGTTGATCGTTTCTCCAAGTATGCACATTTTGTGCCGCTCTCCCACCCGTTCACAGCCTTGACGGTGGCTCGGCTCTTTCTCCAGCATATATATCGCCTTCATGGTTTACCCACTTCCATCATCTCGGATCGTGACCGAGTGTTCACCAGTCAATTGTGGCAAGAATTGTTTCGTCTGGCAGGAGTTGACTTGAAGATGTCCACAGCATATCACCCATAGACGGACGGACAAACCGAGAGAGTTAACCAGTGCATGGAAATGTTTTTGCGCTGCTTTGTCAATGCTTGTCCTCACAAGTGGCTCGACTGGATATATCTTGCGGAGTACTGGTACAACACTACTTGGCACTCGTCTCTGGGCTATTCACCATTCCATGTCCTCTATGGTCACAAACCTCGTCATTTCGGTATTACTGATGAGCTGGCAGTCAATACAACTTCTCTCGCTGATTGGCTCAAGCAGAAAATAGTGATGACAGAGCTCATTCAGCAGCATCTAGCCCGTGCTCAGGAACGGATGCGCGCTCAAGCCAATAAATCACATTCTGAAAGGGAATTCTCTGTAGGCGACTGGGTATATTTGAAGATGCAGCCCTACGTCCAGACTTCATTGGCTCCACGTGCTAACCAGAAACTTGCATTCAAGTTCTTTGGCCCCTTTTAGGTTCTGGAGAAAATTGGCGCCGTAGCCTACAAGTTACAGCTACCGGCGTCCTCTTCCATCCACCCAGTTTTTCATGTGTCCCAGTTGAAGTCGGCGGTACCCTCTGATCAGCCGATCGCCACTCTTCCTGAAGCTCTTGATGGATTTCATTACCCTCTGAAGGTTCTTCAGCGTCGCGTGGGCAACTCCGGTGCTGTCATTGTTCCTCAGGTACTCATCCAGTGGTCAGGCCTTCCTCATTCCTTGGCAACATGGGAAGATCTGGAGGCGCTGCAGCAGCGTTTTCCTCGAGCACCTGCTTGGGGACAAGCAGTGTCTTCTCCGGCGGGGGATGTCAGCAACTCTGGGAACGACGGCCCAATACAGGAGGACAGGAACGAGGAAGAGAATGAAGATGGGCCTCGCCGCTCCACTCGCGCATCTCGGCCCAATGCAAAATACACCGGCCTGCGTGGGCTGTAGCGGGTTGCGTAACCCCTGTAATACTTAAGGAGAGCGTGAGAAGGAAGGAGGGTAACAAACAAGAACAAACAGAACTCAATACATTACTTCTGCCGTGCTACTTTTCCCTTCTGTTCTTCTCAACGCAATTCTCCTCCATTCCTCGATCCATCTGCTAACATATATGTACCGGTGCAGGTGGCTTTTAGAACAGTTTTAAAGAACCATATAGATAAAACATCTTAACCTCTTTTCTTTTTCCTCTCCCCCCTACTATATATGTCTTCTTTGAGGTTCGCGCTCCGCCACAACGGCATGGTGCCTTGGAGCTTCCTCACAGAAAACCAAGGCTATGATGGTGGTGTCGCGTCGGGAGAGAGGGAAGTGCCATTGCTGCCATGCCGAGAAATGGAGGGCAGGTGCCTGTCTTCACTGCATCATCCATAGAGAGAGGAGTATAGGGCAGCCTACCGTTGTGTCATCCTGGCTAGGAGAAGGGGGGCATTGTCGCTAGCTAGACTAGGAGATGGAGGGATAGGCGGTGGCCCCACATAGACTGCACCATCCTCTCAGGGGGTCGAGGTGAGAAAGACGGTCAGGTGTCTCTCAGTGTGTTGAGTCATAGAGATGTGTGGTGGTGCTAGGGTGAGAAAAGTTGGTTTATAATTGTATATTTTTCCACCACGGCATAGCCGAATTTCATTACTAGGCAAAGAACGAAATTACAAAGTTTTAAGTCATGAGACCAAACGCTAATCGAACCATAAAAAAACGCCACCTTGGCGTGAACACGAGGGTTCAGCCAAGTGGCCCCGCCTCTACGTCTAGAACCTGTAATTAGTTTGTCAAACTTATTACATGCCCAGAAGGCAAGTCATCGGCCGCCTTGCAGCCGGCAAAAAACAGTTTCAGTTGAGAAAACATCTAAAGCGGCGATCCGACTTGGACAATCGCCATCATGTTGTTGTTGCCGTCCATACATTCCTTCCGGTGAAAGTGCAGGCGCCGCCTTCCGGAGAACTTCTGCGCCGTGGGACATCTGTGTTGACACAAAGATCCTTCACGTAGACCTGTCCCAATACATTAGCGTGGAAACAGATCGGACAAATGATTTCGGTGGGAGATTTTATTCTTTTCCCTTCAAAGCACACATTGTTTCTTGTCTTCCAGATCAGTCCAACAAATGGCGGCGAGGCCAGCAAAAGTGGACACGCTTTTGCCATTTGGGAGGCTCCAACTAATCCGGACCCAAAATTGGTGAAAGAAGTTGGTCTAACACGCACACCAAAAATATAAGCCAAAATGCTCCAAACATATTTGATCACCGGACATTCAAAGAATAAATGTCTCACTGTCTCATCCTCTTGGCAAAAGGCACAAGCAGGATTTCCTTTCCATTTCCTCCTCAGGAGATTGTCTTTGGTCATGATAGCATTTTGCTTTGGGTCAGCCACATGAAAATCTTAACTTTGAGGGGAATCTTTGCTTTCCAAAGTTTGGTTATTGTTAATTTACGGGCGGTGTTTAAACATCTGTTTATACACTGATTTGACTGAAAACAGCCCTGATTTTTCCCATTTCCATATCACCCCATCAGTTTTGTCATTAGTTTTGTATCTAAAGACCATGTTGCATAAATCTCTTAGTTGATTTTGTAAATCTTCAGACAGCCATCGCCTGAAGCATAGCTTCCAATTTCTACTGCATATAGTATGCACTGAGCATTCTTGATCAAAACAAATACTATATAGGTTAGGGAATCTATCCTTCAGGGATAGAGGTCCACACCAAATATCTTTCCAAAAATCAATATTCTTTCCATCTCCCAATCTCAGAATTCTTCCTTTTATATAGATATGCTTAACTTTGATCAAGTCATTCCACACAGGGGGAGTTGGAGGCTTTTTGGGATATTTGAAACACCCATTTGTTTTTCATATATTTTTGTCGACAATTTCTTGCCAAATGCCATTCTCATGTTCCAGTTTCCACCACCATTTGCATAATAAGCTTTTATTCATTTTCCTCAAATCCTTAATGCCAAGACCCCCTTTATTTTTTGGTTTCACAATAATTTTCCACTTAATTAAGTGGTATTTTCTTTTTGTTCCTCCTCCTGCCGGAAAAAAATCTTTTTTCTCGACCTTATCCATTTTCTCAATCACTGATAATGGGAGAAGGTACATGGACATAGCATAAGTTGGCATGCTACTCGGACAAAGAGTTTAACAGGATGGTTCTCCCACCAATGGATAGAGAACTACCCCGCCACCCATCAAGCCTTTTCATGATTTTCTCAATTAACGGCAACCCGATCGGCAACATGAAGTCTGGAGCCGAAAAAAGGGGACTCCCAAATATTTAATAGGCCATTTGCCGGTTGAGCGGTTAAAAGTTTCAGCATAACCCATAGCTTTTTCCATATCATGACTTATCATAATAGCTTCACTTTTGCTAAAATTGATTTTTAGGCCAGACATTGCTTCATACAGATATAGAAGAAATTTCAAATTAGTGGCTTGTTCTTTGCTGTCCTGAATACATAAAATCGTATCATCGGCGTATTGCAAAATTGCCACCCCATTATCAACATAATCTGGAACAAGACCAGTTATGAGCTTATTTTTCTGTGCATTAACAAGCATTTTGGCCAGGGTATCAGCAGCAATGTTAAACAGGAAAGGAGACAAAGGATCCCCCTGTCTAACACCCTTACCCGTAGTGAAGTAAGGCCCCTGTGTATTATTAACCTTCACACTCAAGGTGCCCGAGGTAACAATAGCTCTAATCCAACTGCACCATCTACCATCAAAGCGCCGCTGTTCAATACATTTAAAAAGAAAATTCCAATTGATTTTGTCATACGCTTTTTCAAAATCAAGTTTCAGCACTAGGCCGTCCTTCTTTTTCACTTTAGTATCATGTAGAATTTCATGAAAAGCCATGACTCCATTCATAATGTTTCTGCTTTTAATAAAGCCAGATTGGCATTTGTTTATAATCTTACCCATGACCTTCTCTAGTCTCAACATGAGCGTTTTTGTAAAAATTTTGAACACCACATTAAGAAGACATATAGGTCTGTACTGCTGAATCTTATTGGCATCTTTGATTTTAGGAAGCAAGGTGATAACACCATAGTTGAGTCTATTGATATCCAGATTATTTTGATGGAAATCATTGAATAATGCTAACATATCCATGTTAATATATTCCCAACAGCTCTGATAAAATTCTATAGGTAAATGGTCAGGTCCAGGGGCTGTATTCCCCTCCATGGAAAAGATAGCAGCTTTAATTTCTTCTAAAGAAAACTCTTTAACAAGTTCCTTATTTTCCTCATCAGATACTCTTTCTTTAGGATCCCAAGCTAATGGGTCTAAATGAATGTTGGAATTTTTTGAAGGACCAAACAGTTCCTTATAATATTGGGTGGCATGTTCTGAGATTAAATCATCTCCTTCAATGATACCATTGTCCCCTTGCAGGCAAAAAATGGTATTCTTCCTCTTTTTTCCATTAGCTATTCTATGAAAGTATGCGGTGTTGTTATCTCCTTTCAGGAGCCAATTAGAGTTTGCTCTTCTATGCCAATAACTTTCTTCTTCCTCTAGAAATTTTAAAAGCTCATTCTGCACAAACACCTTCCTCTCAAGGAGGTTGGTAGGTAAGGCAGCTTCCTCTTCCATTCTTTCCAGCTTCTCTAATTCTTCATGCAAAAGCATTTTGTACTTTCTGTTATGTCCCTTAATGCTTTGCCCCCATCCTTTGAGAAATTTTTTCACTCTATTGATTTTGATACACCATCTTTCAATGTTACTTTTAGCATTTACTTGTCTGTTCCAGATCTCATTGATTTTCACCCCAAAATCTGGGTGTTTCACCCAAGAGTTCTCAAAGCTAAAAGGCTTTGAAACTTTATTCTGATCCAGATCCTTACTGTAAACAATAGGATTGTGGTCAGATGAATATCTTGGCAACTTTTTAATATTGCACAATGGGAAGTCCTGTTCCCAGCTATTTGAGATAAAGATTCTATCAAGCTTTTCCAGAGTAGGGTCAGCTCTGTTATTGCTCCAAGTATATTTACCACCTTGCAGCACCAAATCTCTCAACTCATACAAGTTAATAATTCTGTTGAATAACTCTGTGTGTCTGTTACTTACAAATTTCTTATTCTTATCCTCACTGAACCTAAGAATATTGAAATCACCACCAATCAACATGGGGTATTTGTTTATAATTGTATATGATGTCAGTTATTTTTCACCTCCGATTCAAGCCACGAACCAACTCTAAAAATACCATATAGTGAGAAAATCATTTATGTAGTGTGTGATCTTAAAAAGTGCACCAAACCATATCACTTCTTTTATTGTGCCATGGAGAGGTAACTGACAGCTTTCTTTATTTGAGACCATTTAGAGGCCTCAAATATGTGTCTTAAGTTCTTAACCTTTTCTAGTTTTCAAATTTTATTTTAAAGATACCTATATCTATGGGAGCCAAACCTTTGTGGCTAAATTTGTAAATATGAGATTATATAGGGGCCTAAATATTTAATAATAGATTTGTAAAGTTAATGCAAAAGAACACTGTCGTCTATATATGTGGTTTGGTGGTAAGGAGGGTCACACGAGGCTAACATGTTCAAAATAACCGAGAACACATGTGTCCGGATTCTTAGAGTTGTCTTAACATAAACTTTTTAACTTTGATCAAATTTCTAAGAAAATCCGTCAAAATTTATGACATCAAATTAGTATCATTGCATATATCGTAAAATATATTTTTATAATATATTTGTTTTATGTAATAGATGTTACTTTTTTCTGTAAAGTTAGTGGATTCTAGAAATTGATTTAGACTATGTTTGACATGGCTCGGTGATTCCGGTTCCCGTACAGTGAGAAGACAACCTGTTGCACGAAACAACAACTTAATTGCTATATACCGGACTTAACATCTTCAGAGATCTTCATCGGTTGAAGCCATCAATACTTTGTGTGGCCGGGCCAAGCTTCGCCTAGCCTCGGTCGCTTCAACCACCGGAAAGCGCACTTGTCCCTGACCTAAAACATATCCATGAATTGAACGTGTGCTTGGGCTGCCCTCCGGGCGTCTAGGGGTGGAGCTGAGCTGCCCTCCGGCAGCCGGCCGCCCGGCCGGCCGGTCCATCTGCCGAGTGAATGCATCAGCAAACCGGAAACTCCGGCAGCTGCCTTTTTCTTCGTGACTGCCTAACATAATAACTGCTGTGCAAGCGACGTGACCGGCCGGGGGCGGCTGCTGGCTGCTGGCTGCTGCTGCCAGAAGCCAGCAGCTGCCAGGATAGATGATGCATGCACGAGCACGGCCTTGACTTCCTGAAACTGAAAGATGAACGATTGCGCATGCGATGCTCTCCATCGTAACTCCGGTCACGGGCCGTTGAATGCCGCATGCCTTCCTATCCTTGTCGCAGCTACCATCATTACTAGCTAGCGCCCGCCAGTGCCAACGGTATCTCAAGTGAAAGCGATCGAGAAGCATTCGCAAATTAACCTCAAGTTAAAGCTGCTCCCTCCATCCATCAATAAATAGATTCCAAAAATTATCTTAATTCAAACTTTTTAAATTTTAACTGGACTTCTAAAAAAACCATCAAAGTTATCAAATCAAATTAGCATCATTGGATATATCATAAAATATATTTTCATAATATAATCATCTTGTGTCATAAATGTTGTTACTTCTTTTATAAAGTTGTCAAACTTAAGAATTGATTTATTTGGAAACGGGGGGAATTGATTTATTAGGGAATGGGGTAGTTGATTTATTTGGGAACACGGGAGTACAAGAGAATTGCTAGTGTTCTCCAATCAATTAATCTTTAAGGTGCCACTTCTCCTATATTTCAGATATGTCTGATTTTTTTATTGTTCAAACATCTTGTAATTTTGTTATTGTTTGACTATAAGAAAAGATGTTCTAACAATATTTTTCTCTCAAAAACTAGCCTTTTCAGCCTATCAGCTGGATGAACAGAGCATTATGAATTGTCTCTTATGATTTATCCTTTGAATTCTATGAGTTGGTTATTATTTTTGAAAAATTCAGGATATAGAAACTCTCTCATTCATGAGTGCAGTCAAAACATATATATGACCATTATATTGATGATGTTTGATTGTTTTCTCGATAAATCTACCACCAAAGCCCCTCATGCTATTTAGTGTATATCCAAACTACAAATTGTGACAACAATAAATCAATAGCTAGAACAAGATTGTTAGTAGTGCCAACTATTCCCTCTGTTGCAAAATATAAGTTATTTTAGCTTTTCTCCTAGGCGGCCTATGGCTTGTATTCCCTCACTCCACCCTGCAAGGGGGGAGGGGGTTCGACCCGTTTTAATTATATAGATGTACAAATCTTTTACGTATTTCAAAGAGAACTATCAGTTTTTAAAAAGAATACCAATATCTACAATACTAATACTAAATTAGTTTTAGTAGATCGGCAATAAAATATTTTTTTCATATAATTTACATTTTTGTTTTGTTGATTTTAATTTTCTTATTAACCTGGCAAAAGTTAGATAAGCTTACTTAGAACAAAACCTAAACTCTGAATATATTTTGAAACAGGTTGGTGTAATATGAGAAGGCCGGGCATCATGTATTTTCTTTGGAGCAGTGATTTGGGGTCAACAAGAAAATCATGAAGTTAGATAATTATAAAGTTGTACAAGTTTTTTGCATATTTCAAAAAAGAATTACTAGTTTTCTTCAAAAGAACACCAATATCTACAATACTAAATTAGTTTCAGTAGATCTACAATAAAATATTTTTTCACATAATTTACATTTTTGTTTTGTTTATTTTTATTTTCTTATTAATTGGTGAAAGTTAGATAAGCTTACTTAGAACAAAACCTAAACGCTGGGCATCATGTATCTTCTTTGGAGCAGTGACTTGGGGTCAACAAGAAAATCATGAAGTTTCTCCATGTCCCAAACAAATATCTTCTTCATCTTTTTGGGGCACAATAAAAATCTTGACTCCTAACCTTCTATAAATACCTCTCATGAGCCTCACCCTCCACTTTGTCATTTCCCCTACGCCAAGCCACCTGCTATGATCTCTCTCTTTCCCTGCTTGCCAAGAACTGCCAGCAGTTGCCACACACAGTCTCCCACCCCTCTCGATCTGAGCTTACTGGAGCCATGAGGCCGGCAACAAGTGTTTCCAGGCCCACGTCGACGTCGACGACTTTGCCGGCAGCGCCACCGCCGGCGGCCGCGGCACTGCCTGCCTCGCCGTGGCACTCGCCGGTGCCGTACCTGTTCGGCGGGCTGGCCGCCATGCTGGGCCTCATTACGCTGGCGCTCCTCATCCTTGCCTGCTCCTACTGGAAGCTCAACAACTACCTCGGCACCGGCGACGCCACGTCGTCCTCCTCATCCTCCGGACCCGGAGCCAGGGATGGCGACGACTCCAAGTCGCCGGCGGCCCCGGGCGCGGCCTCTCCGGCGACCTTCACCGACCTCGTCGCCGTCGTCATGGCCGGGGAGAAGATGCCCACGTTCTTGGCCGCGCCGATCGTCCGCCGTGCGCTCGGTAGCAGCGCTGCCACAGCCACCGGAGAAGGGTTGCCGGAGACGGAGGAGGAGCAGGAGAGCCGCGGCAAGGCAAGGGTGGGCGAGAGCGGCGTGGTCGCCGACGCCTATAACGGGAACGGCAGCTAGATCAGCTGGTGTGAAGTGAACGGCTAATGGAGAAAACTGAAAGTGCGGTGTGCGTGTGACAAACTTTGTTCTGCTCGATCTTTTCGATTATATTCGTCCAAATTTTGTTTGGTTATTAATGATTTCGCAGCTCGTGTCAGGATCTGTAAAGAAATTTGTGAGAAGGATGAAATTACATGATTCGTGACGGGAAAATCTTTTGGCTCGCTAGACTGCAGTTGTTTCGATTATTTGTCATCCGGGAGCTGTTTCTGATAGTAGCACAGCTTCACGTACGTTTCAGGTAACGTAACGTGAAAAGGGGGAATTAAAAATAAACCTTTTGCAGAAAATATGGAAAAGCGCAAAATACACCTAACTGTTGATTTTAAACCTTTCATAGAACGATTATACACATATTAGAGGAACGATTGGTTTGAAATTTTTTTATATTATTATACAATAACGTTATATCTAATCTGGACATATGTACACTGTCATACACATGTTTAATAGTACCAAGAAAAGGTTTCGTCACCAAAATTGGCTGCCATCGGGGGTGATCTACGAAAATTGGCTTGGATGGTTTCAGTTTTGGTAACTTTGTCAAATTGTACAATAGACTGCTCCTCTTTGGTTGAACTCCCAACCTACTTTGGCTTTCAAAAAGTTAAAAGTCAACTAAAGAGGTGGGAAGCCATAGGTAATTTGGGCCAAAAGCTGCTTTAACCATCTGTAACTCTCGTGGAGATTGTCAAAATGCGTATTTAGAATGCCTAATTTCGAGTTTGGGTAAAGGAGTTATGGCCATTTGAAGACCCACGTGACAGGCCATGCGATCAAATGGCCACACCAAACCGATTTTCGAGTAAAAAGGAGATATGAAAATTTTAATCACCATAGTGTATTTTCACATCCGGCCACACCAAAACGACCCTAGGTTACCAGCTGTATTCTAATACTAAAATTGTATGACTTCTAAATCCTATCAAGGTGAGAGCTCTCTACCCTATAAATACAAAAGGGTTACGGCTGATTGAGGTTTAGCCGAATAAAACCAATCTACACATTTACTTTTACCATGTTTTCACCTTTGTCCTACTTTTATTTCTAACCCATACTTGTTATTCGTTATATGGTCTGACGACCAGAGTTGATGCCCTCGATTTCTTGGACGACCTAGAGCAACTCAGCAATGAACACGTCCTCATGGGGTCCTTCCTAAGTGAGAGATCCGATAGTCCATTTACTAGTTTGGCTAGAAACTAACCATTGTCATCACATAGATTGGTATCTTTCCTTCACTGTATAAGCATGATACCTTTTTTTGGCAAAACCTTGGTAAAACTAACCTAACCTGCATATTCTTACTGAAATCAAATCCGTTTGCGATCCATACATTCTAATAATCTATGTGTGGGTGCATTTTTTGTTGCACCATCACAATTCCAAAAAATATTAAAGCAAGAGACGCGAATTATTGTTAACATAGCTTTCGGTCGTAAAAGGTGGTTTAATTATTTGGGGTGGCAAAAGAAGGATCAGAGAGGATTTGCTTGGGTCACGTACGTTGAGAAAAGTGCTACTCGTACTATGCATGAATGGTTTCATGATAAGAGCACTTTCAATTAGAATTAGGATATGTACATACATACATACTCAAATCAACCACGAAAACCACACCACACAGTTTGAGATTTGGATAAAGTGTCATCCGATAATTTAGAGTATGTTTAGCGTGCACATTTAATTTGCCCCATTTGTTCCACTTCACACTACCCTAGGCCAGGACATCACTACCAGTTTGACCCTACCACTGCTAGAATTTGAATCGGTGGCACCAAAGCGGCAGTAATGAGAGGACTCGTCACTGTTTTGAGGAAACCTGAAAATTGCTGTAAATGGCAAAAACAAAATGTCCCCTCACTTTTTCCAGGAAACCCAAAAATGGATTGAAAAAACAACAAAGGAAAATTTTAATACAAGTCCCGCATTTTTTCACACAAAAACATGCACCTTGCAACAACAGCCTGCCCTCATGTTCATCCCTCAACCACTCTATCCATAAGATATTTATGTTCATTTGGGATATTCATCCTCCCTTTGATGTTCATCTAGTTTTGAAAATGATTATTTAGGACCCAAAATGAATTTAAATGAAACAAGTATCAACTATAAAGATTTTGGTCATTTCTCCATTCGAGGTCATTTGAAGAATTTGAATCTCAAATGTGAGAAAATTAATGTGATTTTTTTCCATGGATAGATGATTTGAAATGAAAGGTTGTCAATTACAAATTTACATAAGTTTTTGAAATATACAACTTTTATTTTGATCATTTCTCTATTCGAGGTTTATGAAGAATTTGAATTTTAAATCTGACAATTTAAACATAATTTTTGATGGATAGATGATTTTAAAATTTGTCAACTACAAAGGTGCAAAACTTTTCATGATCTATAACTTTATTTTGGTCTCTTCTTTGTCCGAGATCCTTAACTACCACTATACACAACTTATGACTACAGATGATATAGATTTCTTTGGTATTAACTTCTGTAAAATCTTGTGAATCAAATATTTCGGCAGAAAATGACTTCAAAGAAAAATATTTTGAACTACAAAGTTTTCTTTGGTATTAACTTCTATAAGATCTACAACTTTGGTATTAACTTCAAATAAAATTATAGAATCCTTTATTAACTTCTATAAGATCTATACAACATTTATTTTAGTTGTTTTTCCTTTGAAGATCCTCTTCTACCACTATACACTCGCTTGTGGCTATACAACATACATGAACTCCTTTGATATTGACTCTATAAAATCTTGTGATGTATATTTAGACAAGAAACAACCTCAATTCAGAAAAGTTTTAACTACATAAATGTAGATCTCGTCGAGTACAATTTTGGTATAAAGTTCATCTTCATCAAGCATCATATTAGAAAGCTATGATGCACAACTTTTGTTTTGGTTGTCTCCTCATCCAAGATCCTTCTCCACTACACACTTATTTGTGACCATAAAACCAGTGACAGAGCATGATCAATAATCAAGAGGGAGGGGCAAATTATTGTTACAAATTTATCAGCAAAAGAAATACTCCGTACGTAGTACATTCATGAAAAAGTAGTAGATTTGTAGTACTATACATTTATAGTGATGAAACCATTATAAACTTACTCTCATATATAGCAACTGAAATTCGGTGCTAATATTAAACTAGCAAAGGCAGATCAGGTCTTCGACTACAAAAATAAAAGAAAGGACTAGAAATTTCATCCCACAATTGCACATATCAACATGCATGTTGCAGACTAGCTATAGTTGTTCTACTAGTGTGTAGGCGTAGGAGTACGTAGGAGTAGATGACCAGGCCAGCTGTAGTCTTGCCGCTGCTGACCTGCTCTTTGCAGCCGGATGAGTTATACTAGTTTGTCTCTTTCAGTCCTACGCAGTTGACAGTATTCTCTTGGCAAGTCTCGGGAGGGCATAACCCAGTTTGGCCTTCACTGGGCTCCGCCCATGTATACAACATATAAGCTCCTTTGGTATTAACTCTATTGAATATTATGATATATATTTACATATCCAAACAATCTCAAATAAAATAGTTTTAACTACATAGTTGTAGATCTTGTTGAGTGCAACAACTTTGGTATAAAGTTTGTCTTTATTAGGAATCATATTAAAAACACATGTAACCTACACTGTCGGTCCAAACCACAAACCACTACTACAGAAACAGACTTTTTAATCCACATCGAATTTTGGCTTTAGTCTCGGTAATTTTTATGTTCGGGAGTAAAAGACTTTTAGTCCCGATTGGTGTTACCAACCCAGACAAAAGGATCTAAATTAGTCCCGGTTAGTAACACCAACCGGGACTAAAGAGTCTTGACCTTTAGTCCCGGTTGGTTATACAAACCCGGACTAGCAGGTATACCCTTTAGTCCCGGTTGGTGTTACGAACCGGGACTAAAGGTGCTCCAATGAGTTAGTTCAAAAGTAAAGCGTTCTATCTAAGATCATATGTGCTGTGTAGATGGGATGGAAAGGTACACGCGAGGCTGTGCATAAGGTCTTGAGTTCGAATCCCACGAATCGGGTGGAAGGCATTATTTTTTTTTTGGTCGAGAAGATCTTTAGTCCCTCGTTGTCTCAACCGACTAAAGGAATTGGCCCTTTAGTCCCGAAATCTTAGTCCCGGTTGGGAAAACCGGGACTAAAGGTCCTTCCCAACTGGGACTACATCCCTATTCTCAGTAGTGAACGGACAGTGTTCATGACCAAAATCGGTAGTGATGACCCCAATATCACTATTGGTTTTAGTCACAGGCACTGATGGGCCAATAGTGAAGGTTAGTTCCGTAGTAGTCTCATGGCAATGTAGAATGTATGAAATGTTTTGAAATAGTCCTAACCATCAGAAGAACTACAGCAACGTGACATGTTCAGAACTACTTACAATTTTCCTATATATTTACCTTTGGGATAAAAAGCTCTTGGTGCTTCTCCACATGTCAATTACTGTTAGTATGCCATTAGTATCTCAAGTTTGTTAATTAGGAGGGAGGTTGCAAACTAAATACTTCCCATATTGAAATATTGTGGCGCAGCCAATTGGAGAATGGGTAGTGTGAGTGGTGCGGCCAGCTCCAGAGCTCCAGTTCTGCAAAACCTGAAAATTGACCCAAGCTGATTTCGGAGCCGGTGGGACGCGACTGGGCCTCAACTCGCGTACTGGGCCACCGCCGCCGCTCCTTAATTCGTTATGCAACTACCTAGTACTATAGTAAGGGGAAAAAACATTTGCAAGGGAGAAGGCGAGGGTTTTACCTAGGGTTTACCTAGGGTTTGGGCGACTCCCAGGCGATCGCCGCGGGAGGATTTTTGCTTGGCCGGCGAACCATCGTCTCCTCCACCTTTCTGTTCGGGCTGACCAAGGGGCCGCCTTTGCGCTTTCCGGCCTTGGCGGGAGGTTTGGGCGAGGTGGTTTTGGCGGTAACTCTCGGTGACCATGGATGCGGGAGCGCCCAAGGGCAAGATGGCGGCCGGAGGCGACGACGTGGAACGGCTACTCGTTACGCCGATTCCGTTAGGTGGAGAAGGATGGAGTCGCCCTAGCGGCCATCGGACAAGCCCGCTGGTGAAGTGAATGGCGGCGGCACGGCCGCTTCCTCATCTAAGAAGTTCAGCAGCAATCGCTGATTTCTACTATGAAAGCCAGAATACTCAGAGATCACGCCCGATC
Source organism: Chrysopogon serrulatus (assembly GCA_015844335.1). Classification (NCBI taxonomy): domain Eukaryota; kingdom Viridiplantae; phylum Streptophyta; class Magnoliopsida; order Poales; family Poaceae; genus Chrysopogon; species Chrysopogon serrulatus. The sequence continues at coordinate 174,100 of JADLZL010003293.1, read as the reverse complement.
CAACAAACTTGTTCGTGGTGCAGGCGCGCTTGGGAGATTGGAAGAGAATCATGGAGGAGGGCCCTTGGATCTTCGGCTATGCCCCGATGCCGGAAGAGTTCGACGGGGGCGACACCTACCCCAAAACGCCTAGTAGGGTACAAGCTTGGGTGCAGATTCACAAGATCCCGCCTCGATAGGGCGGTGGACATCATTCAAAAGCTAGCAGAAGGTGGGAGAAGTAATCACGGTGGAGATGAAGGTGGTGTCGAGTGGCGAGGAGATTTTTACAGGCAAGGGTGAATTTAGATGCATCTAAACCTCGATCCGCTTTGTCACTTTGGCGCTGAGGGCAGCTACCATGCACCTTCATGAAATATGAGAAGATGCCACGCTTTTGTGCTCATTGCGGCTTGATGGGACATATTCATCTTGAGTGTGGTTCGGGAGAATTCAAGGAGGACGAGCTCAGATGGCGAATCGGATGTTGGCAAGCGGTGATTTCTGGCATGGTACTCCGGGAGCCCTTGGGGTGGGAGATCATGCGGGTCCCCGGGAGGAGAAGAGTGCCTGGGGGATCGTAGGAGGATGAGAGGGGGCGAGGAGGCCGCTTTTAAAGCGGTGCTCGTGATGGCTTCCACCTAGAAGAAGAAAGAAGATGGAAGAGACAAGGAAGACAAATCAGGCTCGGAAGAGAGAGCTCTACGGAGGCGGCTTTGGAAGCGGATTTGGAGGACTCAACAGCTTAAGCAACCTTACCAGCCAAGTAGAGAGGTGAACGACGAGGCCAAGAAGAAGCTATTTGGCGGAAAGCAGCAAGGGGCGGTTGGTACTCCACCACCGCCGCCAGTGTATGCGTCCACTAGGGACAAGAAGAAGGCGAAAAAAGACCGTGGAAGAGCACGACTGTTCATTTATCGGCGGCCTCCCGCCAAGGGCCAGCGAGTTGCCTCACCGAATATGCCTTGGGCAATGCCGCGATAGTCAAGGAACTTCGTGATTTGGCGACGAAGTTTGCCCCGACCATGTTATGCGTCCTTGAAACTCAAGTTAACCGTACACGGATAGAAGGTCTCAAGAGTACTCTAGGTTTTGATCATGTTTTCGTTGTAAGTAGCTCAGGGCGTAGTGGAGGCCTTGGCATTTTTTGGAATAAAGAAACCAGAGTGGAAATTTTACCCTATTCCCAGTATCATATTGACACCATTATTACTGAGAAGGGGGTGATCCCTGGCGTCTCACATGTGTTTATGGTGAGGCTCAGGTTCCGGAACGCCACAAGACATGGGAGATGTTAAAGTTCATCCGGGCGACGCCTTTGGTTGGATGTGCATTGGTGACTTCAATGAAGTTCTCTTGCGCACTGAGCATGAAGGGCCGCATGAGAGGAGTTGGAGCCAGATTGCGAGCTTTCGGGATGCAGTTGATGCATGTGGACTTTCCGATTTAGGCTTTGAGGGGCGTTGGTGGACGTACGAGAAGCGGATCGCAGGGGGATCTTACGCCGGTTCGGCTGACCGGGCGTTGGCGTGTAGGCCGGCCGGTGCTCCCGCTTCCCGCTAGCGGTGGTCCGCCACTTCACATCGGCAAATTGAGCTCGGGTGGGCAGCCGAGAAGACGGGTTGGGACACCGAACAAGCAGCCTCAAAATGAAATCATGTGGGAAAGGCATACAGGTTTCCATGATTCTCTGTCACAAAGTTAAGGACCAAATTACCGACACAAACTTGGAGGGGTTACTAACAAAGATTTCCAATATTTCCAAGTATCTTGAGGGTCGGGAGAGAACAACCTTTGGCAGTGTTAAAAGGGAGCTAAAGGGTTTAAAGCAAGACCTAGAGCCTCCGATCGTGAGCCCAACAGAATGGGTCCTTCCCTTGAGGAGACAAAAAAAAAGCTTGGGAGCTCAGCTATGGGGAGGAGGTTATGTGGAAGCAACGATCTCGCATTACATGGCTCACTTTATAAGAATACTTGATTTTTTTCATCTTCGAGCATCTCAAATACGTCGCAAGAGAAACAAAATTTCGATGTTAAAAATGCAGATGGTAGTGTCACGGAGGACAGCCGTGATGGCCTCCATGACCACGGATTTTTACAAGACCCTCTATACTACAACGGTGGACACCGATCAGCCATCGTACAAAGGTCGGTTAAGGTGACAGAGGAGATGAATGAGCAGCTTGCTTAAACCGATAAATTTACAAGGTCAAGAAGGCCTTGTTTCAAATGTTTCCTACCAAAGCTCCAGTGCCCGGATGGTTTCCCCGCACATTTTTTCCAAAGACATTGGGAATTGTGTGGCGGGAAGTATCACCGTGGTTCTTCGAAGTTCTTGAGGGAAGGATGATCCAACGAGGCTCAATGATACAAATATTGTCTTAATACCGAAGGTGGAGAATCCCCGATGAGTTGGGACAGTTTCGCCCCTATCGCCTTATGCAATGTGATCTATAAGATAGCATCTAAGACGGTGGCCAATAGACTCACTATACCGCCCGGTGATATCGGAGGAGCAATGGGCCTTTGTGCCGTGGAGGTTAATTACCGACAATATTATTACAGCCTATGAGTGCTTGCATTATATGAAGAAGAAGCGAGCGATCGCAAAACCGGTTCTCAGGCGTTGAAGCTCGATATGAGGAAAGCATATGACAGTCCAGTACCTACAGAAGATAATGCTCAAATTAGGCTTTAACCGTTTGGGTAAATATGATCATGAGACTTATCAGCCGGGTCTCGTTTTCAGTTGTTTTGAACGGCAACAAGTTGGAAGCATTCAAGCCGCCCAGGGAATTCGTCAAGGTGATCCAATTTCTACCTATTTGTTCTTACTAGTAGCAAGGGCCTTTCGTGCCTTTTAAAAAAACCGTATTCAGTCATCGATCTCATGGGTATTAAAGTGGCTTCGCTGGCTCCGATGGTGAGTCACTTACTTTTTGCGATGACACCTGCTTTTTTCGAGCCGATAAGGGGAATGCGGAATTGGTGAAAGATGCCCTTGATCTTTACCGCCGTATTTTTAGATTAATTTTGACAAGTCTTCAATCCATTTTGCCAAGGGTTGCGCACGGGTATCTAGGGAAGAGATAAAGGATTTACTCCAAGTATCAAATGAGGCGCCAAATAACGCTATCTAGGCATGCCGACCGACGCCGGGCAAGCAACAAACCGGTGCTTTCTCTACCTAAAGGATAGGGTGTGGAAAAGAGTGCAGGGGGTGGATGGAGAAGTGCCTCTGGCCGCAGTGCAAAGAAGTACCGATCAAAGCCATCGCCCAAGCTATTCCCACATACCCATGGCTTGCTTCATTGCCCGAGGTCTCTCGAAATATAGATGGTCTACTCCGAGACTTCTATGGGGGAGCAAGGAAGGAAAATGGAAGGCCTGCTGGGTAGCTTGGGATGACATGGTTATGCCCAAGAGCTCTGGGGGTCTTGGTTTCAAACATCGAATTATTCAATCTTGCTTTACTAGCCCGTCCGTGTGGAGGTCGTTAAAGGATCCCGAGACCCTAAGTGCAAGGGTTCTCAAGGCGCTTTACTATCCTAATTCAGACTTACTCGAAGCGGATGTTGGTTCATCACCGTCCAGAGTTTGGAGAGCAATCGTGGATGGGATAGGGATGCTACGGCAGGGACTGATCCACCGCATTGGCTCAGGCACCACGACAAATATTTGGGAGTCACCGTGGCTACCTAGGGACGGAATGCTACGACCGCTTAAGCCGGATAAGCCGAACCTGCCGGTGTGGGTTTCAGACCTAATTGATCAAGGGTCCAGAAGTTGGAACCGATAGTTACTACGGAAGCTTTTCTCTCCCCTTGATTGGGAGATCATTGAGAACATACCACTTTGTTTGATGCCAATGGAGGATTTTTGGGCTTGGCACTATGAGAAGTCGGGGAGCTTCTCGGTTCGTTCGGCGTACCGTATGCTCATTCGACTCAGGGAGGCGACATCAGCATGGCTGGAAGACAGACCAAGTCGGTCAAACACAAGTGCCAAGGAGAAGGAGTGGAGTGATTTGTGGAAAGTCAAAGTTCCATCTAAGATCGACACTTTCTCGTGGGCCGGCCAGCACTCTATTCCGACCGAGATGTTCGACATCATCGAAACATGGCACCCAATGCAGGGTGTTCTTTGTGTGGCGGGATGGACTCTTGGAGACACTCACTTCTTGAGTGCAATTTGGCAAAGTGCGTGTGGGCTTTGGAGCGCGAAGAAATAGCGGAGTTCATTTGTAATATTGAGACTCAAGATGCCAAAGCCTGGTTAACGGAAGTGATGAAGGGGGTCAAGCACGAGGAGCTAACTAGAGTGGTCGTCCGTCTCGGGGCCATCTGGGTATGCTCGTAGGCGTGCAAAGTGCTGAGAATGAGTTTCAGAGCCCGCTCTCAACACATTGTTTTGTGGAGCGGTTCTTAAGTGAGTTGGAGGTTGCTGTTCCGAAAAGTACCAGAAACAAGCAACGGAAAGACCGGGCAGTAAGCGGATCAAACCGCCCGAGGGCTGCAACAAGATCAACGTGGATGCTGCGCCTCCAAGAACTCGAGAAGAGCTTCGGTGGCAGCAAAGTGGCACGAGATGAGGCAGGGAATTTTCTGGGAGCATCAGTGCTGGTCCCGAAGGATATTCGAGGCGGAGATAGCTGAGATCCCGCCTGCCGGGAGGGGGTCGGGCAATCGCTAGCGACCTTGACCTTCGGTCCGTGCGGGTGGTGAGCGATTGCATGAACGCAGAAGAAGCATCCACGGCCAAGGATTCGGTGAATATGGTCCTGTGGTTCAGGAACTTAAGCACAGTATGGGTACTTTTACAAGAGTGGAGTTCGTCCACGAGAATAGAAGCGCAAATTATGATGCTCACTGTTTAGCTAGAAGTTATGTAAACTTTTCAATTGGTCGATATGTTTGGTTCGGTGAGCCTCCTGATGGAGTTTGTAACACATATGATGTGACGTAATAAAGGCAGGCTCTGTTTTGCTCAAAAAAAAAACTACCTAGTACTATAATAATCTCAAAAAAAAAAAAAAAAAACTACCTAGTACTATACTCCAAGGTACTAATGGCGGTACACATAGACTCGGCGAATTAATTTCTAGCTACTCTTAATCGCTCTTAGATGCGGGGAATGAAGTAACTGTCATGCATGTGCCAAATGTTGGATTGGGCCACACACAATGTATCGTTAATTCGTTATGTAATGATCACCCATCGGCCATCGCCATGCAAGTGAGAAACAAGCCAAGAAAACCAGCTCTCATGATCAAACACACGATCGCGCGCGGGCCGCCCATGAATATGATTACCTCCACGGCCGGCATGGCAGAGATTCGGCGCAACTCCCTCCCTGTATGTGGGAGCCAAATGTCGCATTGCTACAGCAGCGCAGTATGGTACGTGGTGGATCCTAGCCATATGATTCACAGGCTATAGCTGAACTGCCGTGCTAGGGCACTCCACACTCATGCTGCCTCTGGCTTCGCCGCCAAGCAGAGACGGCCAGAGAGCGCAACGAATGGGCATGCATGGGAGCCCCTTGTCCGGTCCGGTCCACTGCATGGACGCAAAGTGAGCCGTGGCTTCCACCCTAAACAAGCCTCATTCCCTGTACCAACCAGCATTACGGCAGTGTCAGTGCGTCACCCAGTGTCAACTCACTGCTTGTCTTCTTCCTCACCCAATGCCAACTCACTGTTATTTATCTTACCCCGCCAACCAGCGTTATTATATATGCCTGCATATAAGTTTTGCTTCCAGAATTACAAAATCCTAATATAGTATATTAAATTAAGTATTTCCTCCGTCCAAAAGAGAATCATACGATTCTCACTTTTCGAGAAGTCAAACAATTTGAACTTTGGTTATAAAGTTATATTAAAAATTAATATTCATGGTACAAAATAACCACTACATTAGTTATAGAATATATTTCATAATAAACTTTATTGACGAGACAAATGTTAACTATTCATTGAAAAATAGGCTATCAAGTTTGATCAAGAAAAAATTAATAGTATTCGTTACAAGTTTGATCAAATTTAAACTAGTCCGACTGGCACAAACCTTGTAGTTGCATCTCTTGTGGATGGAGGGAGTACTTCATTTTCAGAATTGATATTAAAGTTGGTGATATAATTTTACACAGTTGAGACCCAAGACCCAAATTTGGTTCAGTAGTTGGAAATATTGGAATTCATTTTTGGGATTTAGGATTTCAATGGGTTTCATTTTCTGGATGAGGAAAGTTGAACTCCAAACTCTTTGGTTTCCATGTACTTGTTCAAACCAAATTTGAAATTTCACCGTTCGATTTTTCTAGAAAAGTTAAAACTTGGGAAAAAAAACCAATCTTTTTCAAACTATTCGATGCTTCGTTGTTTTAAAACTATGAAGCCCAAGATTGAGAATTTGCAAATCAACACTTTAAAAGTACATGATTTTTGAATTGAAACTTTTAATTGAAACTATATGCCTCGGTTTTTCAGTTTATTGAACTCAAGTTGAAAGTGGATTTTGAGATGTTGGAATGAGTTTAAAACTTCTATAATGTATAATAAAAATTTCTAAAATTCCAAGCTATATACTACTAACAACATTTTGTAGGTTTTAGGATCAAACCCTGCCACGGAGTACCAAATTAGCAATTGTAACCTGAGGTTAGAGTGGTGGCCTGCTACAAATGATGATCGAGTTACAGGAAAGACTGCTCGGGTGTTCAACCACATGCTGACAGCATTAGGCGAGAAACTTGTTTGGTAGCCTTTGTAGATCCTGGATAAGCGAGACAAAGCTAAGTGGATGCGATATATAGAAAATAAGTGTTTGGTTGGCTATACGGCCTCACGCAGTAAATCTTTGAAGGTGTTTGGTTGCATGCCTATATAGATGTAGTGATCCTACACCTAACGCTCATGAGTGGGCTTGTAGCATATATAATGCATCCAACAGACGTGCATGAGTAGAAAAGCTCAATTTTTATCTTTTTCCAAAAACTCGGCAAGAGATTTGCCAAGTTAATTTATCAGAATGGAATTAAAAGTGCACACAAAAACAGGAACTAACAAAACAAAAAACAAGACGCGACCACGGTTATCGCTACCGCGACCGCTACAACAACTACTCGGACCAGTTGAAACAAAGCCCATCGACTCTATGGCTCACAGGCTAGGGCCATGGAAACCCAACCAAAGCGTAAACTCTACTACGTGATCCGTTGCGCGGAGCGCAAATGGCATGACACACCAGTGGCTCTAGAAGGGGATTTGGGGGTGGCGGTCATCACACAATAGTAGAGGCAGTCGAGACAGCGACAGGATTGAGTGGTGAGGGCAGCGCCAGCCTAGGCAGTGTGGGAGATGGTGTTGGGTGTGGAGGCAAGGGCATCATGGTGGAGCGATTGCTTGTTGCCCTGTGATTAGGAGAGGGTGGGATCGAGTGGTTGGTGGCACAGCGAGGTGGCAGGAGCTACCAGCTAAGGTGGTGGAAGCTAGAGGCGTGGGCGGGGTGAGGATGAGAACGAGGGATGGCGGGGTCACATGATCCTCAAACGTGTGATGGGTCACGCGTTATCTTCCTCGCAGCGAAAGACCACCGCTGGAAACTAAACCACGATGGGCATTGTTCTCTTTCACCTATTTTCGCAAGTTTTTTCACTCTCTCTCCATCACATCAATTTGTACCCACATGCATGGACCATTAAATGTAAGTAAAAAAATAACTAATTACACAGTTTAGTTGTAAATCATGAGACGAATCTTTTGAGCCTAGTTGGGTCACGATTGGATAATATTTATCAAATACAAATAAAAGTGCTACAATGCTTCAGGTTGCAAAAAGTTGCAAAGAGAACCAGGCCGAAGTTGATACATCTTGCGCGAATGCTACCTTGTATAGCTCAATGTCTTCCTTTATCAGAAAAAAGGGCCACTTGCAAGTTGCAAGTTGTAGCGACGAATGTTTCCATTGCAAGTTGGAATGGTTGTAGTGACGAATGTTTCCACCATACTAGAATGGGGCATATTTTTACATCCATCCATCTAGACAACCAAATACCCTTCTCTGTGAGAGTATACACACCCACCAATGCGAATGGTCCTTATGCAGACAAACAAACAGAATTCAAAAGAGCACTGTTGCACCAAGAAGGGGTAGCCTTTACCTAAAGAAGGGGGTAGTTGTATATGTGTTTGTGAGTGCGCGAGCAGTGTTTTTGTTGAGTTCTTTTCATGTCTTCTCCACGCTTGTGACGACTGACGACTGAAATGCTAGATGGCTAGACTGCATTGGTAGCTAGTTGCCGTATACATGTATTCAGACATAGACATTAGGTGGTAGATTAAACTCAGATTGGCTGTTGTGTGTTGTTTGATCGTAACAGTTATTGTTGTTGATGTGACTTTTCAAGCATATATTTTTTACCAAGCTTTTGTAGAATAACATATCCTGGAAATAGTCTAGTTAAAGGCTCCAATTCCTCGCTGGGCAAGTTCATCTTCAACTACTAAATTAACTAACATACTGACCCTATAAGTATATAACCAATTATTGTCAGCTAACTATAATTCCACATATTAAAATGTCCCGTGAAAATTAAAGCGAATCTCTGAGTACGCTGTACCCCATTTTTTTTTCTTCTTCTCAAAACACAATGGTCCCTGTTCTGACCAAGGTACCAATTACCTACTCCTACATTTTACAATTAATGAACACAAGCAAAGCAAGTACATACCACCCCCTCTCCATAATCAATTAATCAGAACCGATACGGAGATGGAGTCGGGTAGCAGCTTCGAGTACATCTGAAGCTCGCAGAGCAAGATCACCCAATGAGAATCGAGCAGCAGTCCAGTCCTAGGTTGGCAGTTGGCACAGTGACAGTGCAGCATGCTCTGCTGATGATCCGATCCGATCCCTCTCTACCCTCTACCCATCGTTGTATCCTGCACGCATCTTCTGTCCTAAGCAACCCCATTTTTGTAGTGCCGCCATGGCAGCTGCTCTCTCTCTCTCTCTCTCTCTCCTCTCCCCCTCTCCCATGGTGGTCGCCCACAGGCCAGTCAGCGAATCGAGCTAATGGAATGGCCATCACTGCGCCCAACTAACTAACCACCTTTTCAGTGCACTCGTTCCACTGGCCACTGCCCACTGCCCACTGCCATACCTATCAGCAATCAGCATGCATGCAGAGCTTCCCCTCCATCACCTACAAATCCCTGTCGCTGTCCTCGCCATCGCCGTCGCTCGTCGTCGTTGTCATCGTCCACGTCGCAACTAGCCAAGGGTGTCGGTGTACATCTGGCTGTGTCGGCCACGGCCAGCTAGAGCTGTGTGACCTGTGAGCGAGGGAGGGTTGGTGTGCAGTTCATAGGACGACATGGACACCATCGAGGAGTGCGGCGGCGATGGAGGCCGCCACCTGCTGGGGCTGGGCGTGGGCGGCGTCGGCTCCAGCAGGATACTCGTCGGCGTGCCGGACAACTCCCGCGGCTGCTCCGAGCTGCTGTCGTGGGCGATCGGCGCCGTCGCCAAGGCCAGCGACTCCGTCGTCGCCGTGCACGTCCTCGGTAAGCCAGCTCAATCGATCCATCAACCAGTTCATGTTCCTGCTGCTCTGCTTCGTTCTGCCCATCTCGATCAGGGTGTTCATGATGCCTGGCTCTGGCTGTGTCCTCTGCTGCCGTGTCCTGCAGGAGGGAGAGGGAGGAAGAGGAGGCTGCAGAAGGCCAACGCCTTCGTCATCTACATGCTCGGCGAATTCGTCGAAGCTTGTGAGGCCAAGCAGGTGAAAATGAAATTGAATTTTTATCAGGCTTTGCAGTTTTCTTGTTCCTGTGTTTAATGAACTCGATTCGGGTGATGTCAGACTTGTTCCTGTGTTTAATGAACTCAATTCAGGTGATGTCAGACTTTAGTTCCAAGTACAGTAGTATCATTCTCTGTTTTTGGAGCTTATCCTATTTGTTTGGGTGTGGTACACTTTTCCCTCATCTGTGAATGTGATCACAGCACAGTGCAGGGGGAGCTTGGAAGCCAAGCTTGTGCATAATTGCTAGTTGGTGTTCCTTTCTGTCAGGTTCTGTCACATCTTTTTTGCCAGTTAGGTGAAGTAAGGCTTTTAGATCATGATATGATAGGGCCATGCTCTGAGTGACTGGGTCTGGCCCTTTTTGTCATATTCATATTCTCTACTTACTTTTTCACTGGTTGGTAGACTAGTAGTAGTATTGGGAACAATGTACTATGGTTATTAGGGAGACAATCATGTTGATTAAATAGTAGTTGGATATTGAGACAGACCTGTAACTATTTTATTACTTTTTTTTACCTTTCTAGATTAATTTGGAGGCTAAGGTGATATGCAGCTCAAACATTGGTAGAGCCCTCACCCAAGAAGCTGCACTTACTGATGGGAACATCCTTATTGTTGGAAGATCAAGAAATGCGTACCATAGGTAATCTCAACCCGGTTGATTGAACTTTGATGTCCATAGTCTCGAACTGAATTTTTTATTTTCCAAACAAAAAAAAGTGACTGAGTTGTGTATAGCATAGTGATCAGTTTTAGAAAATATAAGTGAAACTGCTACTGTCAGTTACAAACCTACAAAATATTGTTCTTACAGCTATTACCATAACAGGAGCCATTTTGAGATTGCAAACTACTGCTTCATGCATGCTCCAAAAACCTGCTCGGTGATTGCTGTTGGAAGGGGCGGCCTACCACAAAGTGGTACTCGGTTGAGACCTCGGTCATTTGATGGTAAGATCGCACATATGGTCAAACTATATTTTTCTTAGATGCCCAGTGAACCTGCTTTCTGAAACCAATTATTCTGAAACTGAATGCAGCAGACAGCACCATCTCCTCAAGCTCAACATGGAGCAGAAGGTTCCCACCCCTTCAGAAGCTACTTAGATCAAACTCGACACGAAAGCTGGCTCAATCTTCTAATGAAGGCGCCGAGGACAAGAGCTCACCAAGAGCAGTTCTGGATGGTCCAGAGCCAGAGGGAGGGGAGAACCAAGTCACTGAAGAATGCTACAGCACGTCTAGCCATGAGGTGAGCCGGCGTGGCCACAATGGCCTGTGGAGGCGGTTGTCAGACATGAAGCTCTGGCTCCCATTCCTGAGGAACATCGGCGATGACAGTGCCAGGGGCAGCGATGTCGGTTCCACCTATGCTGAAGATAACAAGCCTGCCTGGAGGTGTTTCAGCTTTCAGGAGATTTCAGTGGCCACTAATGACTTCCATCCAGGTGACTCTTTAAAAATACTAGTTCATTAAGTTTTCAGAAGTTCATCTATTCTTATATATTAGTTGTGAAAAAGCTTAGCAGATGAGATTCGCTGTCATAAGAAATGAAACATCAAGATCGGAGTGAAATATTATAATCTTTTTTGCGGTTTACTTGTAGATAACATTGCTGGAAGAGGAGGCTATGCAGAAGTATACAAGGGCACCCTGTCTGATGGCCAACATATAGCTGTGAAGAGGCTAGCACAAGGCACGCCCAGTGAGCAGAAGGAGAAAGAGTTCCTGGCAGAGCTAGGGATTCAGGGGCATGTATGCCATCCAAACACATCGTACCTTCTTGGATGCTGCGTTGAGAATGGGTTGTACCTGATATTCGAATTCTGCACAAATGGCACCCTAGCATCAGCACTACATGGTACCAAATTTCATTCAGTAGTATAGTATATATCATCATTCAGAGCTGAGGAGAATTCTTTCAAGTAATTATGTGACAGTAGAGATCAAATTTTACAGGGAAGAGTGGGAAAACTCTTGAATGGCCTCTGAGGTACAAGATTGCGGTGGGTGTTGCGAAGGGCTTGCAATATCTGCATATGTTCTGCAAGCATCGGATTATCCATCGCGATATCAAGGCATCCAATGTACTTCTTGGAGATGACTTTGAACCTCAGGTATATTGTTTTTCGACCAAATAGATAGTTATCTTCCTTTGGTGTACAGACTATAACAGCAGACAGTTGCCATATCTGTAACAGATTTCAGACTTTGGTTTGGCAAAGTGGCTCCCAAAGCAGTGGACTCACCATTCTGTCGTACCCATAGAAGGCACATTTGGGTAAGAACAGTATGCTCATTTTGAAACCATAGTAATGTAAGCACATTGCATTTCGACTCAATTTTTCAAAAATCACTTTGAGAACGCAGGTATTTGGCACCAGAATATTTCATGCATGGCATCGTCGATGAAAAGACCGACATATTCGCTTTTGGCGTTCTGCTGCTAGAGATTGTCACTGGAAGGAGACCTATTGACTGCTCCAAGCAAAGCCTTCTACAATGGGTGAGCATACAAGAATGACACGAATATGAGAAACAAATGAAGGTTTACCGATCAACAATTCTCACATATAACTTACTCCTGTTGTCTAGGCAAAGCCACTGCTGGAAGCTGGGCAAGTGACTGAACTTGCAGACCCAAACCTCGGAGATGACTATGACAAAGATCAACTGAATAGGATGATTGCAGTTGCATCCCGCTGCATTATGCGACCGGCGATGTGGCGGCCTTCAATGGCCGAGGTACTAATCAGTCTTAATACTACCTGTACTGTACCTGAGCTGATCTGATTCGCATATTGTGAAAGGTTTGCTGATGACGGTATGCCGTTGTCCCATACTCTGCATGTCGTTTTTCAGGTTCTCCATTACCTGTCTACTACTGATGAGTGTCTGAAGGAGCCTGAGAAATGGAACATTCCCGAGGACGAGGTGGACGACATGGATGATTGTACATTGTTTTCTGAATCTTGTTCACTGGAATTGTAGCCTCCATTTTTCCATTTCTTCCTGTATGTGCTGTTGGCATGCCTTTCTTGTCATGGAGCTATGTTTTCTGGTTTGTAGTCTTAGATGACTGGTATTTAATCATGTAATATATGACTGAAATTTTTGGGATGTATTCAGTGCCGGTTCGGCTTTATCAGTGGAATTAGAGTTTGGATGAGCAAAGCGATTGCATTCCCTAATGGGCACGACGACGAAGCATGTAACTGCAGGAAGCCCGAAGCCACTACTAAACCAAGCAGGCTAATTAGGAAACTAACAACGTTGTACATTCATCAATCAGCACCAGAATCACATCGATTTTTTTTTTTTTTTTGAATAAAAATCCAAGCCACCTCGCACCTCTATATCTAAACTCAATTTGAGACACTGGATGGAAATAAGTGACCAAGCTTTTCAGCAGAAATATATATTTGCATTGCTCTTCAGCAAAAGTACATCATGGGGGTGGTTATTGACAGTCATTGGCGACTTAGTGTGATTTTTGGCATCAATAGCGGGTATTTTTTTAGCTTCATGGACTCAATGGCCATGGCCAATTTATGTTTCTATGCCATGGATTTCTGATAACCAGGACTAAGCCTGGGCAGCCCAGTGCCAGCTAAAGAACACCCATATGGTATCCGCAAAAAAGAAAGTCTATTTTAGACTCCTTAAATTATCGCCGTAGTCTGAATTTCCTCCTTGAACCTCAAAGACATCACAACCCATTAATTCTCAAATCCATTCAATTACCACTTTTGCTTCGTTTGAAGTGGTTTAAAGGGTTGATTTTGTCTTTTTTGTTAAAAATCCAATTGAACACTTAATAATGTATTTAAACCATGTAAAATGCTTCTAAGCTTCTAAAATTTCGTAAAGTGATCACTTTTCAAAAATAAGTGAAACTGCTACTGTCAGTTATAAACCTAGAAAATATTGATATTACAGCTATTACCATAACAGGAGTCATTTTGAGATTGCAAACTACTGCTTCATGCATGCTCCAAAAAAACTGTTCGGTGATTGCTGCATTGAGAATCGGTTGTATCTGATATTCGAATTCAGAGCAAATGGCACCCTAGCATCAGCACTGCATGGTACCGAATTTCATTCAGTAGTAATGTAGTAGTATAGTATATATCATCATTCAGAGCTCAGGAGAATTCTCTTGAGTAATTATGTGACAGTAGAGATTAAATTTTACAGGGAATAGTCATTGTCCCCTAATGCGCATGTTGTTTTTCAGGTTCTGCATTTCCTGTCTACTGCTGATGAGTCATGAGTGTCTGAAGGAGCCCGAGAAATGGAACATTCCCGATGACGAGGTGGACGACATGGATGATTGTACATTATTTTCTGAATCTTGTTCCCTGTAATTCTAGCCTCCTTTTTCCCATCTCTTAGCATGCCTTCCTTGTCATGTTGATGGAGCTATGTTATTTCTAGTTTTTAGCCTTAGTGACTGGTATTTAATCATGTAATATATGACTGAGATTTTGGGGATATATTCGATGCCGACTCGGCTTTGTCAGTTAAATTCAAGTATGGACGAGGATTGGCATAAGAGATTGCAGTCCCATTCCCTAAAGAGCACGACAACAAAACTTATAACTGTAGGAGGCCACTACTAAACCAAGTATGATATACACACTTTTCAGGTGGGATTATGAATTTATGATTAGGAAACTAAGAACTTTGTATATTCATGGATCAACACCAGAATCACATCGACTTTGAATAAAAGTTCAAGCCGCCTATATACGGTGAACTCATCCTGAGTCACTGGATGCAAATATGTGATCAAGCCCTTCAGAAGCACTGCCCTCCTGCAAAAGTACAGCATCAGGAGTATTTATTTAGCTTTATGGACCCAATGGTCATGCCAATTATCTTTTTATGCCCTGGATTGCTGATGACTGGGTCTAAGCCTGCCCAGCCCAGAACCAACTGAAGAGACCACTATGGTATCTGCAAAACGAAAAGGTCAATTTTACCTTCTTAAACAATCGTTGTAGTCTAAATTTCCTTCGTATCCGCAAAAGTAAAAGGTCAATTTTACCCTCATAAACAATTGTTGTAGTCCAAATTTCCTCCTTAAACATCAAAATCAGATATTGCAAACCCCCCTCCCCCTCCCCTTTAATTCTTAAAACCAATCAAATTATCACTCTAACCTGGTTTGAAGTGGTTTTAAAGATGGTTTTATCTTTTTGAAAAAATCTGATAAATACTAAATAAGGTTTTTAAACCACATAAAATGCTTCTAAGCTTCTAAAAATTCCAAGAAAAATCATAGAGATAGATACGGATACGACAAATCCAAACTAAATATTTAAAGCTCATGAAAATATATCTAGAAGCTTCCAAAATTAGATTGAGCCCTTAGGAAATAGAAAAAAAATATCTAGAAAAAAACTAGAACCCACCCACCCACCACCACCAACAGATCCTAATCAATGTCAGAAATATGAGATTTACCGAGTATGGATGCAACATTGAAAGGTCCTAAATGGCTAGAGGGGGAGGCTGTAATAAAATTTCTACAAAGCACTTAACAAACCGGTTAGTAAATAAAACGGCGAAGCAAGTGTTGCGCTAGCCTAGAGGGGGTTGCAAGCCAAACCTAACCAATTCTAGCAATCCTAATACACTAGGCACACTAAGAAAGGTGTCCTTAACAATCAAGCTACACTACACACCCTAATATGATGCTAGGCACAAATAAAATCACAAGGAAGGAACCGAGGGGGTGCAAACCGTACCTTTGGGATGATAACCAATCACCGTCTTGTCAATTCAATGAAACCCGAAGAGATGATCCAATATAGAAATCCAAGTTGATCTCGAAGGATCAAACCACATAAGAACACCAAGGGACACGCGATTTTTATCCCGAGGTTCACATGCTTGCCGGCACGCTACTCCCCGTTGTGTCGACCACACACTTGGTAGTTCGGTGGCTAATCGGCGTCACAAGCCAAACCCTCACCGGGCGCCACAAGAACTCACACAAAGTGAGGGTAACTCAATGACACGAGATTCCACTAAGGATTCCTTTCGCGAACTCCCGCGGGGTGGGATCAACACCCCTCACAATCACTTCCGGAGTGGCCAAGAACAATCTTCAACCTTGCTCAACTCCGGCTCGCTGCTCCAACCGTCTAGGTGACGGCAATCACCAAGAGTAAAAAGCTCAATCGCAGCAAGAACGCTCACTAGTGCCACTAGATGCTCAATCACAAGACAAATGCACTAGAAGCTCTCCCAATCACTCTCTAGATCAATCAAGAGGCATGCAAAGTGAGGGAGATGGTTTGCTTAGCTCTAGAGGATGTCAAGTGTGTCAAAGTGCCAAGGGAGACTCCCTAGAGCCGGCCAACATGCTTATATAGCCAACACTCAAACAAGTGAACCGCTATGTTCTAAGTGGGGCCGAGTCGGGGGCGTCGGACGGTCAGACGCCTAGGCATCGGACACGTCCGATGCCCCTTCCCAAGCTCCAGGACGACGCCACGTGCCCCCATTTGAAATCGACCGTTGCCCACACAAACGGCTACTAGCTGTCACAACATCGGACGCGCAGATGCCCCTCACCGGACGCGTCCGATGACTGCAGGATACGTGCAAACCGGCGTGCGTCCGACGGACTCCACCGGACGCCAGGCCGAGCCACCTGACGCTACTCAGAGAGGTACCAAAGTGTGCACACACCCATCGGACGCGTCCGACGGTGGTGCACCGGATGCCCCAGCGTCCGATGAGTGCACAGCACACGCACTGACACCCAAACGCTTTGCACCGGATGCGTCGGCGAATAGGCACCGGATGCTCCGATGCACACTCTGTGCATGAGTTAGTTCACAGGGTCATCGGACGCGTCCGACGCCTCATGACCCAGCGTCCGATGACTCTGTAAGTGCACGTGTCTTTCCGAAAACGCCCGAGTTCCGCCTCGCAAGCTCGGCGGGAGGGTTTCACACCCGAACACCATCAACCCCTTGCTCTCATGTGTCAACAACAAAGTGTCTCTCCACTTGTGCTCATGTGTTAGTATTTTCAAATGAATTTTGCAAGAGTTTGGTTAGCACACACTAGGCCTAATGCACATGCAAAGTGATAGCTCACCTAGTGGCACTTAGATAACCGATATTGCGCGAAATCGCCCCTCTTCATAGTACGGTTATCAATCCTAAATCCGGCCATCAACTTCTCTACTCGCCTACGGCCGGCGAAATGAAAATGCCCTAGCATATACCTTTGCCTCTAGCATTTCATCCCGCTTTCATCACTTCCGGCAATGTGGAGCACTTGATCTTTTGGAGCACCTTGCCACCATCACCTTGATCATTTTCTCCACCTTATCATGCATTGGACCATCCTCTCATAAGCTACACACTTAGCAATTAGGATTAGTCCAAGGTTTCATCAATTAACCAAAACCAAACTAGGGCTTTCAAACATATATTAACGTTGAATGCATTCATGTTGGTTGGATCTTACATTTTCTTATTGAAAAGTTTTCAAAATGTATTTAGACATCAATTAGAATGTTTTGGTAATTTTCTACACATTCTCAATATTTTATTTGGATTAGTTGTATCTCAATCTATCTATAGGAATTCTCCTAGAATTTTGAGAAGCGGGACAATGGTTCAAACACCTTATCCAGTGTTTGCGAGAATTTTTCGACTAAAAAAGACAAAGCCACTCCAAACTAGGGCATAGAGGTAATTTGAATGATTTTGAGAGCTCAGAGGGTACGATGTCTAACTTCAAAGTTTGAGGGAAAGAATATAGGCTTTTTTCCCCCGCAAAGATGACAATGGTATAGCCTTAAAGAAACAAAAGTGATTTGAAGCTTAATACAGCGGTTGATCATGTCCCCGAGCTGTTTTCCCAAGGTCCAGTTTTGTATGGTTGTCGTTCAATTTTGTTTGTCTTAGTCTCTTATATATGAAATGTAAATTTGTTGTGCTATGGCTCATCTTTTTTGGTATAAATTATTGATTCGGATCGATATCGATGTGTTTCGGATAGTGCAGTTTTGTTTCCAAAGTTTCATAATATTGGCCCCTGTTTTGCCAGTGTTCAAATTCGTTTCTGGGAAAACAAAACGTAGGATGACAAGAAAATAGACCATTTCATATCGCTTTCATCCCTAACTGCAGTTGCAGACTTGCAGCCTTGCTCTTTGCTCTTCAGTCTTCACACACACACACACACACACACACAAACACAAAGATAAAAGTGCAGCCTTGCGGGTATAAAAACATTGATAGCAGGACCTAATAAGACCGTAAAATTGAAGGACAATAATGTGTGCATCGCCATCCAAAGATCGTCACAACAATAATTTGCTACAAATAAAGATGGACGGAGAATATTCCCAAATACTAGTTCCTGGTATGCAAAACATCCCACAGAACCCAAAATAGACATCCTTTTACCATGATCGGCATCCTCATCTAAAAACAACTAAACAATGGACTAGTGATCATGTCACACTTCCAAACCAAGTAGAAAAATTGGAGCCATGAATCATGCACATTTAGGATTTATTATCTTAGCACAGATGACAGAACTGCGAAAACTACATGTGAACAACTACACAACCTTATTCAGAGAGCTACATGTGCTATCTTCAAAATTGCATTAATCAACTATTTCACTGGAGGAAAGTGGATTTTACCACAGCAAATCCACGTTATCAGCCAAAAAAAAATTGTGATTTTGTGTGTGCCTTCCACTAGCACAATCCTGAATTCACATGGAACAATATCTGTCACAGACTCACAGGATAGGAAATGGAACCACGAAAATACCAATAATAAACACCTACACACACTGAAAGCTACCTGTATTAGAGATGCCATTATAGTAACTGCTAGTACTAACCGATATGGTTGGCCGGTATGAAATTTAAAATCTGCATCATCACTTCAAAGTAGTGATGGAGGATTCAGAATTGTTTGTTGCAATGATGACATAAGAAAATTGTAGTTCGCCGATCAATCCATCAAAAGCATCATCATCATTGGAGAAACAAATTAGCGATGCGGACTTCTAAAATTGTTCTCACACAGTATATATTATTGGGCTATTGGCATTGGCATTGGCATAAGATTGGGATCACCATGCATGGAATCAATCATCTTGGAATAGAAAGTCAAAACACTAAAACGAACCATTGATGAAAAGCTACACATAAGCTATTCTTCATAGATTAACCAAATCTATTTCCTGATTGAACCATCAAAGGTACGCTATGTATGGCAGATTTCCACCACAATTATATTGTTAGCCTCAGTAAACCAAGGACGATGCCCCATTGAAATTCATAAAACGATTAGCATAGAAAATGGATCCATGAAACCACCACACAATTATTATTCATTAATCATCTTAGCATATATAAAATTTAAATGGATCCATGAAAAACTAACAGTGAACATCGTCTACATAAGCTATCTTACAACACACAATAAATCCCCTAGTTCCTTCACCAATTGATGATGATGATGCATGACCCATCGAAATCCCGCGCCATCATTTAAAAATAGCGATGGCGGAATTTCACCACGAATGCTAGCTGCCCACATGAATGATGATGAGATGAGACGACACAAAACAAACAAGAACGATGGCGACATTGCCGGGCGCCCATTTCTTAGCGCTGTGAATTGTGATTGTGACCCCCTAATCTTCAAGGCTTTCTTTAACTTGTGAGTTTGTCTTGAGGAACGAACGAGAACTTTCTAGAAGCTTGGCACGACCCCGTAGGCCCCGGCGTCCACGAAGAAGCCGTCCCTGGCGTCGTCGGAGAAGGAGAGCCAGAACTTGGAGGCGGCGTCCGTGGACTCGTTGGCGTCGGACGTGCCGCCGGCGCCCGAGGAGGAGGAGGAGGTGCCGCCGCCGGCGCGCTTGACGAAGCGGCCCTTGATCCTCGGCCGCGCCTCGGCGTAGGCCTTGCGGGACGCGTAGCGGATGGTCTTCTGGAACTTGCGGTTCTTGCGCTTCTCGCGGTACCTCTGCACCCTCGCCTCCCGTTCCGCCGCCGCGGCGACCATGGCGCCGGCGCCCGGGACGACGACAGCGGCCGCGGCGGTCCCCGTGGCATCCGCCGGCGGCCACATGGCAGTCGTCCATGCGGCGGCCAGGCCGGGCTGCGCCCACAGCGGTGCGG
The DNA here is from genome assembly GCA_015844335.1 of Chrysopogon serrulatus. Lineage (NCBI taxonomy): Eukaryota > Viridiplantae > Streptophyta > Magnoliopsida > Poales > Poaceae > Chrysopogon > Chrysopogon serrulatus. Next base: position 154,133 of record JADLZL010003293.1, on the reverse strand, counting down.
CGCCGTGATGGACGGGCGCCACGCCGTCCGGCAGGTACCCGCCGCCGCCGCCCGTGACGCAGGCCGCCGCGAGGTCGACGTCGGACAGCAGGTCGAACAGGCTCCTGCCCTCCGCGCCGCTGTCGCTGGTGGTGAAGCTGGCCGACGAGCTGCCGTTCTGGGGGCTGCCCTGCCCCTGCCCCTGCCCGTGCGCGGGCGCCGCCGGCCACGACGACGCGGCGTCGATGTCGTCTGGCGCGAAGAGGTCATCGTACACGCCGGACGCAGCCGCCACGGCGCCGGCCATGGAAAGAGGCACGCGCTCGTGGCGCGACGCCAGCGGGTTTGCAGCGTGCACGGCGCCGTCGCAGGCGCTGCAGAGCGCCGCAGCGTCCGCCGCGCAGTACACCGCCGCGGCGCCGCCGCAGACCGCGCAGGCGGCGGCTCCCCAGCCGCCGCTGGGCTTGTGCTGCCTTCGCTTCCCACCATCTCTCCTTCTAGGCTGCTGCTGCTGGCTGTTGCTCCTTCTTCTTCTTGGGCTTGCTTGCCTCAGCTTTCTTGAGCTGCTTGTGTTTGTGTTTGTGCTTGTGCTTGTGTTTCTGAGTGGGAAATGGCAAGTGAGGTGCTGAGCTGTATTAATAGGGGGAGGGTGAAGAAGTGATGAAGCCATCGAGGAAGAAGGAGAAGGGCGGGAGCTTTGGGAAGGTGGAGTTGGTGAATCGCTTAAGTGGACACGTGGAGCTCTAATGGCCGCGAAAACTTTGGGTGAGGCACAAGATCGTGTAATTTAGGGGGGAATTGGTAGGTGTACTATGGTAGGTACCCTTGTTCCCGTGCCAAACCATCCATATACCATACAGGTATGCACTTGTTACTGTGTAACTTTTGACATTATTTCCTGAAATGACATACTCCTTCCATTCTATAGTAAAAAAATATAGTACTTTATATTTTGTCTTTTTCAAGTTATACTACTATAAGTTTAAAGAAATATATGTATCACAATATTTACCATCTCAAATTTGTTTCATTAACTTCTCCATGAAATATATTTTTAAACGTGCACTTATTGAACTTGAAGAAGCTAATAAATTTTTGTAACAACTTGACATGACAAAGTTACAAAATACTTAGCTTGGGACAAAATTCAAAGTGAACTATTGGTTAATCATAGGCCATCACTACCAACATGTCCAAAAATATTGGTTCTTCAAACTATACTTATGTATTTCAGTTTCTAAACACAAAGAAACAAAAAAAATGGATATATGTCAATTTTGCTTCTGCCATGGCAATTAGCAAGGGCAACTAAAATGGGTTAATACACTGGCATTTATAAGAACCAGAGGATCGTAAAGATACACAAATATCAACATGTTTTATGTTGTAGTGTAGTCATCTATTGTGTAATTAGACTAACCCATAATTTTGTGAACCGTATCAGAATACATCAATTCAAATTAAATTTTAAATAAACAAAATATTTTTTGTATATACCAAAATTCATGATCATTGTGTCAAAAAGAGATTAAGAGATCCATGATCATCCAAATCCAGAAACATCTAATCTATAAATAGGTGCAACCTATATTTGAACCCTAGTGGGTGGAGTCATGCAGCCACGGCTCCAACGCTACATGCAGTGTTTTTGCATGCACCAAATTAATAATTTTTTTTGTGTTTTCTACAATTTAAAAGTTAACCATTTCTTTCTAGTATTATTGTGCTAATAAATATCTCACAAGTCAACTTTATTCTACTGCAAAATTGATGACATGACATATTAATATTCTGCCTTGTTTTTTTTCTAATATTATAGAACTACCTTTACCATGACAAAATGTATGACATGACATATTAATATACCTTAGGAGTATCACATTTTCTTTAATATGAAAGTGTTGAATGCTTTGAAATGCTTTTCATGTTTATATTGCATACTATTATGAGATATGTCATACTTGAATATACCTTATGAGATTTGTTGTCCGGACTATCAAAATGAAAATGTGTCGATCAAGATTTGTGTAAGTGATGATTAGCGTCAATACATACAATATGCATGGATAAGCATCCCTTCATGGGACAATGGACAAAAAGGAAAGATTCCCAACTCCAGAACATGCCGGCTTGCTAGCGCTGCACTAGTGCACATATAGTGGTTTGCTTGTAGTTTAGCGCCGGGGGAGTTTAGCTATTAGGAGTGCTCCTGGTCAGACGGTAGAAGGGAGCTGTCCACTACTCGGCCTGGTCTGTGCCGACGTGGGACCCGCTCAGCCTAATAGAAATCGCAGAAATTGATCCTGACGATGACGTGGCGTGCTCGATCGTCCGGGATGTTATTGTGGTGGGTCCCACAGACTTTTCCCTCCCGGGTGGGTGCATTAATTCAACGCGCATCTCGGCTGGCGATTGGCCGATTGCCTCCGGTGACCGGGATATAAATATCGATAATTTTAATAAATAATAAATATCATCGATTAGTATCATAATTAGTTCCTCGTTTCCCTGATCTGCCTTTTAAAGATATACGCATTTTGCGTATTTTCTATAAATTAAGTCTGAAAAATAGGGACGGAGGGAGTAGATGGTTTTCCTCGTTTCCCTTTGCCAGCTGGTTTTTCTTGCTCTGACCTGTTCAGTCCTGCCGTACAAGCGAGAAAAAAAACTGTTAGCACCATTTTTCTTGCCGAGAAAAATTACTCTGGCTAAAGTGATCGTCTTGTTCACTTGTCTTATCAGTCATTCGAACATTATTTTTTTCTCACAACAAATCAGTCGGCTTGTCTTATCAGTCGGCTTATATAACTAGCCGAACAACCCGATCATAGCCGCAGCTATGCGGTCCTGAGCATATCCGTTGCCTTAACAGCATACATAAGATAAAGAGATTGATGAGATGTTGTGCAATAGAAGGATCCTCTATCTAATAAGCCCTTGGACTGCTTCCCTGAGCATGAGAGCCTAGAACCGAAACCTGAACTTGGTGAATCATACAGTCCTCAAATCATCACTATAAAACACAAAGATGTAAGCGCTTGAGACATACGCACAAAGGAAGACATGCTTGTAGAGTTAACATCTTTGAGTAGGTGGCTACTCCCTCTGTCGTTCCTAGTTCAAGAAAAAACAAATATATTTTAGTTTGATCAAGTTTATAAAAACATTAAAATTTATTATGACATTGGGTATTTTTTTTAATATGTTTTAGTATTTTTTTACCAAATCTACAAATGCTGATATTATTTTTTTATAAATTTGGTCCATTTAAGGAAGTTTGGGTGATCCTAGACCTATAATGAAAAAAAATGAGATAAAGGAGTACATTAAAAGACAAAAAAGAGAAGGTCGACACCCACGCAGCCTCAAACTATGGCTTCAAAAAGAGAGCACATGTTTTTACATATTTTGTGTGTACGGTATATTTCTCATTCTTAAGTTGTCTAGGTTTGTAGTTAAGAATATGCCACTAATTATATAGGTCATTTAAATATGTCATTTATTCCCTCTATTTCTAAATTGTAACTTATTTGAACTTGTCTAGTTAGATACATAACTTTTACTATATATCTAGACATAATGTATATCTAGATGTATAATAAAGTCTAAATAATTTGGAACAGAGAGGGTAATAACATCATATTTTAGTCGACTCTAACCTTGAAGCAACATGATTAGCAAAACCACACGTAGCAAGCAAGTGCATGTTTGCACGCCTCTGGCTCATGAAGCAGCTTATGCGGAACAGTCAGAGGAGCCATACCACATATTTTAATAGGAGCCATTTCTGGTAAATAGTAGAGGAGCTGAAAGGTGTATTCTCTATAAGTGCACTGGAAGAACCATCACAAACAAAGCCCTATTAGTCTTGTAACGAATTTATCCGTTGGTGGTAGTTATCAGTTAGTTTGTCTTCAAACCAAGGCAATCAAGCATCCATGCATGTAAGAACCCGCTATCACAAACAACATATATAGGAGTACATATTATTAATAATAAGTAGTTTGTGTTGTGCGTGGTACTTGGTCTAGAGCTTAAGTTGCTATTAGCAGTAGCTAAAGATCAGATCGATTAACATAATCTCTCTCTCCTAAATTAAACAAACACGAATCATTAGCGAAGAGGCACATCCCTTGCCCACAGATAAGCTAAACAATGGCGCCGCCACTCGAGCGCCTTGGCCCGGAGCGGCTACCGGTTTTTATTTTTTGTTTTTTTTACCCCGAATGCGTGAATGATTGAACGGCAAGATAAAAAGGTGAAAAAAAAAAAAAACAAGGGACAGGAAACAAAAAGCCTTGTTGCGTGAGTGATAATTTCCACAAAGGTCAAAAAAAAAAAAAAAAAAAAAAAAAGAAAAGGTGCAAGCCGTGGCGCACTCGCATTAGTGCGTCCGGGTAGGGCCCGCCCTGGTAATTATCTCGCCGCCGCCGTCGTCGTCGTGGTGGTGTCCGACGGCCGGCGAACCGGGAAAGGCCACCTGAAAGTCAACGGGGTCACCGCGTTGACTTGTGCGCCTGCCACTCGGGCGTCCGATCCGTGAGGCAGAGGTCGACACGTGTCCTTCTGGAACGTTCGGATGGAAGCAACCCTACTGTACCCGGGGGTGGAAAGCCAGCTGGAGCTGAGGGGCGGCGGGGAGTGCGTCACGGCACGGCCGCGAGATGATAGCTGCGTCAGCGGCGCCGGCCTAGTGCCACGTCGGACTTGGCTACAGCAGAAAGGAAGAAAACAGGTCCGGATGATGACGTCGACTAAGCACATTGGTCTTTTTTTCTTGTTCTTCTCTGCACCAGGTCAGAATTACTGTGCGACTATTGGGATTAGGACCCGTACTCTAAATTAATTTCGTTTCTGTTCGTTTTGGTTAGGTCGATTGGACAAAACAAACAAACCGCCCAAGCCGAGATTTAGATCCTTTTGCCCCTAATTTGGTGAAAAAGTCGGTAGGCCGAGAGTGACGGGTGTCCTTGGAGCACTGAGTAAGTGCTGGATTGTTTGAAGGTGATTGGCTGATACGGCATACTTATTACTATAGATTAGTTGCTTTCGAACTAAGTGGTCATCAGCTGGAGCTCACACGATCTAGCCCTACCCGGCCACCTCAGGTGCACTCGAAACCAGAGGGAACGCCAACTGCACCAACTGCTTTAGATCTTCCGCTACCATACCAGGCATTTGCATTGTTACAACGTTTACTAAACCTGAAACACACAATCCTTTTTTTCCCTAAATGGAATGTATTTTGAGCATGCCTTGTATGTCTGTTTAATTTATTTGCCTAAATAAATATTTACAAAAAATAGAGAAGGGTAAAATATTTACGAGTAGAGGGACTATAATTTTAAGCATGATGATTTGATACAACCAAATGCGCTGGTGCAAATGTCACAATTGATAGCTTGATTTGACAAGGGTTGGCTGGGATTTCACCGAACTAGTAGCGGCCCTTGTTAACCTTTTGTTATTATTCTGGTTGATTGAGGTGGATGAGTACATGGTAATCAAACTGGCAGCAACCAACAATAGTTGCCTTTTCCGGCACGTCCCACTCCTCGCCTTATCCTCAAGAGTTTCTTTTTTTGGGAGCACTCCATTGGAGCCGAGAGAGGTTGGTGTTGGCCTTGGCCTTATCCTCCGCCGGCTCCTGATTCCAGAATGTTCCAGCCTTCCTTCCTGCCCCTTGAAGCCTCCAAAGAAACAGGACCAGCACAATTACGTGCAATCACTGCTGCGCCTTTCGGCATTAATTGCAACCGAGTTTTTGTCGTCTTGAGCTTTCGTTCCGGCTGTCACGGCAAAACTAGATATTTTGGCAACTAGAGTCTAGTGGCTCTTGGCCACCTAGCATTCCCATCAATTAGTGTATAAAAATATGGCAAACAGTTATAGTGTGATCTAGAACCAAAAAAAAAAAAATCTTAGATGGTCTATGACTTTTGATTAGAACTTGGACCTAAGTTTTTTTTATTGAAAACTTAGGACATTTTGAAACACGAGGATTTCATAGGATTCGGTTTATTTTAAAAAAAATAATAATAGGAAAAATTACCGCCTCTCCAAAGGAGGCCTTGCAACGAAGTTTCTTCAAATTGAGAAAAATTCGAAAGAAGTTAATTGCTCTAGCCATTGCTGATCCAATTCACCATTCAAAGCAAGTCGTGATAGAGATAAATATTGCAATTTATAGTATATTAAGCCATAAATTAATCTATTTTTATCATAATATGTGATTTTTTTTTATGAATGCTAACTATATATGTAAAAATATTAATAAAATATTGATACATATATTTATCACACTTAGAGGCGTCATCACATTTGTTCGGCTCCACTTAATCAAAATTGCTGGTTTCGCCACTGTTAATGGGTTCATTTTTCGAATGTACTTACTTATGAAATAGAATGTATGTAGAATACATCCATTTACTAAGATGAGGTGCATGTACAATTGTCTGCATAGTGTGGTTTAAGGAAAAGAAAAAGTAAATTGGGCCAATAGTGAAATTTACATGCTTCAGTTGTAACACACGTTTAATATATCAAACAAGACTCAAGATTTTCGCCGCAATAGCGTAGAATTGCCAGCACAACACGTGTCCTATGGATGAGATTATCATGAAAGGCACATCAGCCTTTTGTCAAGCGATTTATTCAAGGGCCAAGTCGTTAAGTAATGCACGTGATGTAAGACGACGGTTAAACAGTCGTCAAACTACCTCTACAGGTACTAGACAGACTTGCCGTTCAGCGCAACAAACCTTTGCTTTCAGGTGACGTCCCTGCTGACGTCAATTCGCAAGCTTCTTTGTCTCAATCAGGCTCAGGCGGAGGCGGAGCTGGTTTGTGCGATCTAGAGTACTATCGTGCTATCTGCTATGGCCAGCCTGGCCGCCCGGGCCTACCTGCAAATCTTTTCCTGCCACCGAAAGGATCAAGGATCAATCATGAAAACAGTGCTCAGCCTGCCCCAACAATACACTACCACTCTTTTCCAAGTTTTTCCCCTTTTTCCAGATCAGATTCAAACAAAAAGTGTTTTTTCAGAATTTCGCACTACTCGCATCCAAACTCCCAAAAAGTAAAACTTCCAACTTGGGATTATTATATAATTGCATATCACTTCCAGTACAAAGTTCTTCACAAATGAAGTAACCACAGGGGTCCAATTAGCTTGCATTGCAACATCTTGCAACAATTTCTGTAATGATCCATCTGAAGTTGCTCAAGTAAAAGTCCGCATTAGAGATTCAAAAGAAAAGGTAGAACTGGTGGCAAAAGGTGCTTATGACTGATAAATGGTGGCAAAAAGAAAGGTTAAGTTACAAATGTGGTACGTCTGATGACTGATAGTAAGTGATATGACAAGGTAGAAATGTGGTACGTTCAATCATTGGGAGAGAAAAAACCTGTCACAATCCATGGGATTTACGGGTAAAGACACGGGCACAGTTTGCTCATTTTCTACAACCTATTCTTGATCTCAATATGAGGGTACATCTAATGTAGTATCCAAAAACTTTAACAAGCACTTTACAGATAATTGATGGTGGTGGTGTAGAACTTCTGGAGTTAAAACAAAGAGAATGGAATTCCCACGCTGACTTGCGAGGAGATTGGCAGCATCGGCTCTATTCTTTACCATCCAGCAAATGATTCAGACATGGTGGCTCCTAATTAGCTGCTTCCAGATTTGAGTGTGTTACTGAGCCTGCAATAATAGCCAACCATATTCATGAGTTGCTTCCTCCTCAGATAATGTCTTCACATGTTCCAATCAGATAATGTTTTTTTTTTTAATCAATTGATAGAACTGCAACTTGATCATAGGACATGGACAGTGCAGCTACTACTTGATAACGCAGGAAGAATGATTTATTTGGTGATACAAATGGTTTACCAAAGACATTTATTCCCTTGTGGTCATATCTTGCCATATTGCCATGCTGAAATCATCGCTTAGGACATGAAAACCCCACTTACCAGTCCAAACCTTCAAAGAGCCCCTCTCCTTTTATTGCAGATGTTTTGAAAATTGCCCATTGGCGGCTCTTAATCTTGTGTAGTTCTAATGACTCTGTAATGGCAGCATCATCGAGTGCACCTGGAAGATCCTGTATGAAAACAACTGACATGTCAGATAAAATGCAAAAACACTCACATGTCAGATAAAATGGAAAAACGCACACAAGATACAGCAGAGCATAACTACAGCCCACAAGGTGGAAGTAACATAAGGCACAAGCCAAAGCATCTTCTGGAAATAAGTACACCATGCTGAACTGTAAGCATAGCTGATAGCAGCTATACAATCCTCATCAAACAATTTGACAAGAGTGCAAGCTATATGGATTGACCATGGCTCCTACAAATGATTTATGAATGATCCAAACATTTGAAACAAATATTATAGTTACACTTCATACACACATATCTTAAAACAAGGAGCTTGTGTAGTTGGGAAAAGATAACTATATTACCAAAATAGAGTACACTTTATATTGAAAGTAGTACAGGACAAGTACAAATGTCGACATCTAAGGCATTGAAGTGCTGACTGCTGATGCCTGTGTGAACATTCATGTGCTTACATGCACACAAATATAAACATGCAGTTTAATTCTGATTATCATGGAAAATGCCAAATCAGTAACAGCATGAGAAATTCAAAATGCTTCTCTTTACCTGCTTATTCGCATACACAAGGACGACTGCACCTTTAAGCTCATCCTCCTGCCAGGCATGCATCAAATCAGTAAATATAAACAGATTTAACGGCAACTCATGCTTACTAGCCTTTAAGTTCTGCACTTCTGCAACAAGTGAGACTTATAGGCATATGCGCCCTACCTAATATTTCCAAGTTTCAAAATGTCAAAAATACAAACATATCAATGTCATTCAAAACTACAAGCAGAATTTCTAAGTAAGATATTATGTACTCAGTGATACTATCAAGCAGTAAAACCTATGTTACACCACCCATGCTCCAACAATATCCCATGCCACTACCAATACTTATGCAACAGTTACAGTATTAAGTTAAAACTTAAAAAGACCAATCCAAACCTATCCCAACTAAGAACTAATTCTAACCCGAATTGTACCACCCTCCTATAAATTATAATAGTCCATTCCAAATTATAAGACATTTTGGCTTTTTTGCTATGCACTTAGATATACACTATCCAGATGCATAGTAAAATCAATGTATCTAGAAAAGCCAAAATGTCTTATAATTTGGTACAGAGGGAGTACTTACTATCGTGAAGACAAAAGTACACCATATCTGCACTGCACGAACTAAGTTACAATGTCACATAGCCTTTTTACATATCTTTTTATTACTAGATACATTAATATATGTATATATATATACTTTTGGGGTTTGACATGATCTGTTAGACTAGAGGAATTAGCTGGAGTCATCGTTCAGTTTGAAGATTTGTATGCATGGTCATAGCGGTCCAGTTTAAGCGTGCATGGTGCTGTGAAGCATATCACAAGATCCTTGCGCTTTTGTGGTCATTTCAGTGTTTAGTTCTAGCAACTAGTGGATTGATGTAATTTTGTTGCATTTAAGTAATGAAACTGGAATTCTCCCGCCATGAAAAAATATATGAATATATAATTCCCTCTATTGATGTATCCTTTATTTTTAAGAAATCATGTATCTGTATCGGGGATCCATTAATATAGAGGGCAACCAATGCCAACAGCATTAATTGCTTTATTTGCTTCTGTTGTTATCTTATATGAATGAAAGGATAAAAGATTCTTGTTATTTATCGCAGAGAAGTTGAATCCATAGCCTACCAAAACAGGTTCAGTTTGCAAATAACAAAAATGAAGAAATAATGCTCTAACATTTAGCAAGGTTATTCACTGCCTTGAAATGTATTTCATAATAATAATTAATGAATTACACACTACAGTATTCAATCAGAACAATCATTCCATCCATTTCTGATATGTTTTAATCTTTTCATTTCTTATAAGAAAATGGAAAAGAATGTTAAATCTCAAGTCAAATAAGGCCAAGGATATCTCAGATTGTTTGGTGTAAATGAGACGCTCAAGACAGCGGAGCATTACCTCAAGGATGGCATGGAATTCTTCTTTTGCTGTTACAAGCCTATCTGTATCACTTGAATCAACAACATATATGATTGCTTGAGTGTTTGGAAAGTAGCACCGCCAGTACGGCCTGAAAATGCACACATGACAAAGATATTGATGGAAAAATAAATGTATTACTTCATGGAAAAAAATAAATGCATTATGCAAAAGTAATGATTCTAGTTCTGATATTCAAAAGCACATAAATGGCAATGAAATTTAAACTAGTTGGCATGTCAGTCTTCTCTAAGAAACCCAGGGAGTTTCAAGAAAAATTCATGCTGTCAAAAAGGATCAATCCAGCACTTATACAAGCCATGTTTTTGAGGCGTTGTGGCGACGCGCGGCGCCCTACCCCCTTCACAACGCCTAGGCGTTTATGGCGGACGCCTAGGTGACGCCATACGATCATGAAAATATATAATGCTACCAAAATTCAGAAGCAAATCATACCTTAATATTGCCAAGTCTTAGCATGTAATACCATGCAAATAGTGCTACCAGAGTGCTAGTGCACAACATAAAGTAGCAAAATAGCAAATCTGAAATCTCTCATCACTCAATAGCAGTAAATTAGTCTCTAATAACATAATATAACTTAATGACTAATGCTGCTAGGGCAAAACAAATATAAGTAGCCTAAGTGCAGATCTGAAATCTCTAGTCAGTATCATCTAGGGATGATCATTGAAGGAGTTTCTCATCTCCATTCTAATTGCAGTGGTAGTTTTCTTGCATATCATTGTATCTGCAAAGCCACCTGCCACATGTTTCTTCAGCCTTTTTATCCCTCCGGTAAGTGAGGCACCACATAGAGTGCATGCCACCACATCTTTGTTTTGAAGGTTTGGCCAGTACCCATACTTCCATCCTGGATCCGCAGAGTTTCCCTTCCGAGCTAAATCAGTCCTGGGATCATAATTGCTGATGATGGAAGATGGACTTTCCATTGTGCTATCAGCTGTCCTGGGATCAGCACTTCCAGTCAGCATCTATCTACGATACAACAAAGCCAAAGAGAGGAAGGAGGGAAGCAGGGCTGCAGAACAGCAAAGGAGACTAGAGAGGAGGCAGGGGCATACAAGGCGGACGTGCAGATGGTTGATGGAGGCCGGTGAGCAGGTGCGGATGAGCGGAGAATGCAGGTCCACCCAGTTGAAGTAGATGGGCGAGCAGGTGCGGACGGACCCCCCTGGTGGACTCGAGCTGCCAGGCGGAGATGCAGGGGCGGACTCGAGCAGCCAGGCAGAGATGCAGGGGCGTACTCAAGGGAGGGAGGTGCGCGCGGCCGGTGGACTCAAGCAAGGGGCAGCAGGCCTCCGCCTCCGCCTCTGCCGCCAAGAAGCAGGGCCGCCGCCGCCGCCTCTTATCCTCTCCTTCTCTCTCCGTAGCACCCGCGGAAAAGCCTCCGAGCGGGAGATTTGCTGCGCAACAACATATATAAGGTCGATTCTCACCCTCTTTTCTTCTATCGCGGACACGTGGTCGATTTCCCGCCCACCTTTCATCGCGCGCGGTCAATTCCCGCCAACATCCGCTCTATTTCCCGCCCGATTCTCCTTCCTCGCGATTTGCTGCTCCGGCGTCCGCCACAGGCCTCTAGGCGCTCGCCCGACGCCTTTCCACGCCTAGTCGACGCCTAATCTCGTATGGCGGACGCCATAAGCATGCAGGCTGTGGCGACCTCGACGCCCAGCACCCTGGGAACGCCTTGTCGCCTAGGCGACGCCTCATAAACATGGTATACAAGTATAAAAAGGGAAAACACTTAAATGACTAGTACAATTGAAATGCCCTTAAGTCCCCCCCCCTAGAATTAAAAGGATTCAACTACAACACATTTTGAAGATCAGTTCAATGCACTTCTCAAATATCTTTCATAGTGTATCCACTCAACTATGCATGAATATGTCATATATATGTTGTGAAACCATAACAAACCTTGGGATCATAGTGTGACAGCCTAGAACAACTGGTTGAGGGTGTGGACTTAGGTCCAGGCCACCAATAAGTACTTGTTTAGGTGAAATTAGATGCCTATTTCTTATATTAACATAAAGCTGCCTAGTTCTTCCTATCTTTGTATAGCTTTGACTTAAGGGGAACACCAGAGGTATATCTCTCCCCATGGTTGAGTTCTTTTTCATGTCCATGTTGGCAAGGATCGACCTAAAAAGCATTACAACCAAGACAGGCACGATGTACATACAACAGCAAAGACCTAGGCCAGTCTTCCATGTCAAAAACTACTAGATTAAAATAATTTCAGCATTATCCAATAATCTTTACAACCTATTAGATGGTTTGGGAGACATTAAATGCTGCAATGAGGAGCCTTTCTAATTTGTTGCATTATCAATTAAATTCAGGCTCGTCCTGTTATGGGAGAAAAAAAAAAAAGATCTTTATTAAACATATCTGTTCTTACAGCCTCATGATTTAGCTTGTGGAAACTGAAGTAGCAGGGTACTAACAGGGTATTGTCTCCACCAATTACCAAATATAATAAACAAAAAGGTAGTAGCAGAATACCTCTGTTGGGACTGTTTTTCATTGGTGATTAAATAAATGCAATAGTACTATTTGCTTCAGAATTGGCAGTCAAGAGTTTAATATGATGATAAAGAGCCGGTACCTGATGCTTGTTTGACCACCTGTCAAGAAGAAAGTTGGTGTTAATACTTAATACTGAAATTTTAATATGATGGCATTGAAATGTTTAGCTGTGACTTTTTGCAGTTGAACAAGCAGTATACGCACTACAGCTGTAAGATGCAAAAAACATGAAAAATCTTCTTGCTAACGTACACTCATTAATACTGCCTGTCCCCAAAGTATCAGCATAGAAAATACAAACAGTCTACCCAAAAATATTGCTGAGATAAGGCAATAAAAGTCAGTAAGCATGCTCTTTGGTTACAACTTCTGTTCTCATAGCAACTTTTGTGCAAAATACTGCATCAAGCATAAACTAAAGCAGAGTCAAGTAATCATAAAGGCCCTATTCAACACAGCTTTAAGAGTTTTCTTTTCTGAGACAGCTTCCCGCAGCTGCTGCCTATTGGAGAAGCGGAAAAGTAATCCAATTTGGCACATGTGCTCACTTTTCCCGTCCCATCTACTTCCAATCTCTCACCTCCAATCCAGCAGGTGGCAGCCATGGATCCAGCCATAGTTTTTAAGGCGGTAAGGCGAGGCGAGGCGACCCACCCCCTTCCGGACGCCTAGGCGAATAAGGCGCGCGGCGAGGCGACGCCATACACATACCCTCACCAAACGTTAGAGCAGGAAAAACATACATTGATATGCATCTTTCTGCTGCTAATTTTTAGATTTAATGCAAGCAGCCACCACCCACTAGCCAGAGCAGTTTATACTCTGCCCAAATAGGCAAAGGAAAAGCAGTTTAAACAAATAGGCAATATAATCTAGACTTAAACAAAGTAATGACAGAACAGGAAAAGCAGAGGAAAAAGCAAAGGAAGGGATACTCGTGAGCCTACGTGAAGGGTGATGGGCCTGGCGCCCTGGCCTGCTGGCTGGAAAAACGAGCATATGAAGGAGACGCACAGCCCATATAGAAGCGGAATCCTTGACGGGGGAGCGGTCGGGGCACAGGTCGGAGGCGCGGATCGGCGAGCGAGGACGCAAGCTCACGGACCCGAGGTCGGAAGGCCATGGAGCAGTAGCAGCAGCCACAGATCGGCAAAGCAGAAGGGGCGGGAGTCGCTGGATGGGATGGGGCGGGCGCGTTCCAGGTGCTATCGCCGCCATCTTCTCTTCCCCAATCTCCTCTCTTTTCCTCCCCTCTCTCAATTGGCGAGCTGCAGGGGCGGGCAGCGGGAGATGTAGGCGCGGATGGGTGCAATTTTCCCTCCCCCGCGCGTCCGCAACTCGCCTTTCCCGCCAGCTCGCGCTTGACACTCGCGTTTCCCGCCCGCGCTCGCAAATCGCAGCGCGCCTGCGCACTTTCCCTCCCCTGCGCGGCGTCCGCCTGGAGCAAGTCGACGACTTGCGACGCCTTGGCGTGCGAGGCGATGCCATACACGTGGATGTCTTGGCGAGCCCGACGCCGCGGTTGGAAAAACGCCTGGACGCCAAGGCGTCGCCTAGGCGACGCCTTAAAAACTATGGATCCAGCTCATCCACACTTTGAGCTCCCATGCATCCACACCCGCTCCAAGACTAAGGTCCCCATCCTTCAAGCTCTCCAAGCTGGCAAGCTCATCCAGCCGCAGCACCCATCTGTCCAAGGTTGAGCTGTGCCCCCAATCCATCCAAGCTCATTGACTGCACCAGCTATATGCAGGCCATTGTTCGGGATCATGGAAACAAGTCCAATGCTTGCTGTGGTAAATGGTCAGCAGTAGCTGCCAAACCCAAGGCAGAGAACCTACTCAGCCACGGCTTCAGTTCCAACTCCCTCATCATGGACATCTCAGCAAGACTGGAGCAGCCCAGTTCAGCCACACCAAGAAGCCATGCCGATGATGCAAGGCATGGAGTCTAATGGGGCTATTCACTAGCACACCGCGGTCGCACAGGAACAGCGGCCTGTCCGACATCATCGACCATCCACTTCCAAACCGCACAGCTGAGATGGAGCAGCGTAGACAGAGATGGAATGGCTGTGGAGCATCCACAAGAAATGGATGGGAGGTTAGGAACTGGCTGCAGTGGGAAAAGGCGCCCCCTCGGTCTGCTTCCAGAATGTGGGCCCCTGGTTAAACAGGGAGAAGCACTTCCCCTAGAAATCCGAATAAATCTTGATGTTTGCAAAGTGAAGTAGCTTACAAAACTGCATATAAGTTGTGTCAAACAGGACCAGTGTTACATTCTGTGTCAGAGCTTGTTGCCAAAGATAGTAGGGAGGGTTGGGTGCAGGAATGATTTTAAGATGAATTAAGCACTTCCAATAGTATATTTACGAGCACAAATTAGCGATGTAGAACAAAATACAGCTACTTTTTATAGAGTTGCTCAAATGGCAAGAGCCATGGTCACTGTTATCCCCAAGGAAGCTCCACCCCTGGTTAAATGGTAATGACGCTAGAAAAATGCTAAAAGTTCATTGAGTTAAGGTAAGCAAGCACCACACCATGGCATAGACATTCTGAAATTTAAACACCCTATTTCCCCATAAAACAAATGCAATATGGATAAGCAATGAAACATAATTATTAAAATGTCTGACAAAGAAGACATAAGAATAGTTTGTCCTTACAAAAACATTTAAACAAAATGGGCCAACATGTACTACATTTGCATCTAGACGGTAGATCTTACTTAAGATATCATGCTAACTTGGGTGGCACAAACAGAAGGAAACAAATAAGCAGAGAAGGCTGGGCTGCATTGATGCCATTAAAAATGATAGGCAAAGTGGCACTGGAGTTGATGATTCTAACACCGAGATAACAAAACAATGTAACAGACACTTTATTAGATGGAGTTAACTACTCGGGCACTTGGCTTTCGGTAGAAGCATACAGAATGAAGTGCCATATCAGTTATCAAAGAATCATCACTAGATAGCAACATAATTGTCTCTAAGTTTTGGGTCGAAATTGAACTTCTGATTGCTCTCTGCTCAGTGTATCAGTCGATCAACATTCATCAATCGGAATGCAAAAGAGAGTGGCGAGATCCAAGCAACTCACCGAGATCCCATACTTGGAACTTGATGTTGTTGTACTGCACCGTCTCCACGTTGAACCCGATTGCTGCAACAACACACACGAGGCATCACATCAATCCAACAACTTTAACTAGCAGTAACAGGAATGACGAGTCGGTAAACCAGAACTCACTTGGGATCGTGGAGACGACCTCTCCCATCTGCAGCCTATCTGTGAAACGAACCAAACCACACGGAACGATCAGAATCGGGAACCCTCGCGGAACAGAACAAAACCGCAGATCCGCGGAGAACATGCGGGGATTCGAGGAGAGAAAGGGCACGGAATGGGCGGGTGCGACTTACAGAGTATGGTGGTCTTGCCGGCATTGTCGAGGCCGAGGACGAGGATGCGAGCCTCGCGGTTGCCGAAGACCGACGAGAAGAGCCGCGTGAACACGATGCCCATGGCGACGCGCGCGGCCTGGCACCCGCGGCGGCGCAAGGGTTTCGGAGCGCTGGGCACGGGGCCGAGAGAGATCTGGGATTCTGAGGGGAGGGTAGATGAAGATCTGGCTGGAGAAGGGAAAGGGAGGAGGTGAAGTGAGCTGGCGCGCGCTAGTACCGAAGACGAGGACGACGACTCCTCGACCGGGGAGGAGAGCTGGGGGTCTGGGGACAAAACCGGAAGGGCGATGGTGGTTGTGTTTTTCTTTTTCCTTTTTTCTTTTGACTTTTGACATTTTATTTATTTTGTTTGGTAGGGAAGTTAGGGGTTTTGGTGAATTATAGGTTTTAGATTTATGCATATGCAATGCTATGGTTAAACAACTCCATTGCTTAAAGGGAGTGGTTTCGTTTTCTGAAGTTTAGTTTCATGGCTCATCAATGCTTGGTCCTTGTCCTATCGAATGTTTAGTGCTCATAAGGTTTTATATAAAGTAATTATAAAACTAATTACACAACTTGAAACTAGTTTTTGAGATGGATTTATGAGTCTAAATAGTCTATGATTTGATAATATAGTGCTACACTAAACATATGCTAATAATAGATTAATTAGAGTTAATAAATTTATCATATAAATTAGCCTTTATATGCATAAATTTGTTTTGTAATTAACTCATGTTACTTCTCCTAATTAGCATCCCGATATACGATGTGACAAGTACTAAACTTTAGTCTCTAGATCCAAACATCCTTTAATATGTTATAAAAAATCTCATTGTTTGATATAAAGCCGTAAAGCCGATGTGTGTGATAAAAAATAGGGATTATACACATTATTCTTTTAAATTTTATTATCTCTACTCGTCTATTTAATTGTCAGAATAATGATAGAAGGTCATCGTATTTGTTAAAGAATAAGTATAGACTTGTGTTGGATTTATTATGGGCTAGACCCATTTATTTAATTCAATAAATCAATTAATTCTATGGAGTTTAACGGTGGACATATTAATTGTACCGGATTGAAATCTAAAGGGACGTTGACTTGACTTATATGGTGGGAATTATTCCACATAATTTGAGAAGCCAAGGAACGGACCAAGGCGCCACATGCGCGCGCCGCCGCCAGCCGGGTCGTGGCCATAGGCGTGTTAACTTTTTAGCACTCACTTACTATGACTACGGGAGTTTCAACTGGGAGTTGAACACTTCAGTTGCCCGTCTCCTCAAGAGCCACCGCAAGTCCTTGTCTCTTCTCCTCCCCTCCAGGCGCCAGGATAAAAGGGAGCCACCGCGAGTCCTTGTCTCTTCTCCTCCCCTCCAGGCGCTAGGATAAAAGGGAGATGCTCCCTGTCTATTCGGAACTTATGCTCAGGCTCACAATCCAATTGCAACCAAGGTGTCTCCATCGGGATCGGTAATTAGGTTTTTGGGGAGCGTCTACACGACTGCCCAATCATCGCCGCCGATCGTCTTCTTCATCTTCAAGGGAGGACACCGCCGCTGATCTTCTTCTTCACGGGCACGGGAGGACGCTGATGTTCATCTTCCACACGGGATCATCTTCACTCCTACGACATGGAAGTTGGACAAGGATCGAGATCATCCATGAGTGCAGAAGGGTATGATCTGTTTATTTTCTCTCTGTTTTACGTCTTCCAAATTATGCTTGTTACAGTAGTGTTTTCGTGTTGTTTCATATGCTGTCATGAGTTTGTTTCGTATGTTCAGTCTGATCGTATCATGATATATTCTGTGTCTGAATCTGCTATAAGATATATATATCTCGTCTGCTTGTTTTAATAGGTCTGTTGATCTGTTTTGTATGCTGCTGTACTTATGTTCCAATTGTTCTATCTAGTCGTTTCATGTGCAGTTCTGTGTTAGTCATCTTTATGAGATATATGTCATGCTTTACTATTATGCTACATGATTTATGCTTTTATGGTTTTAATATTCATATGCTTCACATGTTATTCGATACCATGTTCCATATTATTATGGATGTATTTGATTCAATTGTTAATAATCTTTTATATGTCATCATCATAATGTTAATTCCTGGAATTAAAATGACATGGAAATTGCCTGTTTATCTAACAATCCAAAAATCTAATTGTAGGCATTTTTCCTGTCGATGTTTTGTCTTTCTTTGTGTTAAAGTCTGATCCTTTTAATGGTAAAAACTTCTTGATTTGGAGAGCTAAAATGGAATTGTGGCTCACTGCTATGTCTTGTTATCATGCCGCTGAGGGCAAGCCTGCTAACTTACCTCCTAAGGATGAGGCTAAGTTTAGGGCTAATGACAATCTCTTTTGAGGTGCAGTGATTAGTGCACTTGAGTAAAATTCCAGAAAAGCTATATCATCCTTCCCTCTGGAAAAGAGTTGTGGGATGCACTTGTTGGAAAGTTTGGAGTTACTAATGCTGGTAGCAAGCTGTATCTCATGGAGCAGCTGTATGACTACAAGATGGTTGAGAACCGATCTGTAGTAGAACAAGCTCATGAATATCAGGCACTAGCTAAGGAACTTGAGCTTTTCTCTTGTCCTTTGCCTGACAAGTTTGTGGCTGACGGTATTATCGTCAAGTTACCACCTTCTTAGAAGGACTTTGCCACCTCACTCAAACATAAGAGACAAGAGTTCAATGTGGAAGAGCTCATTGGTACTCTTGATGTTGAGGAGAGGGCTAGAGCAAAGGGCAATGGAAAGGGTGTTGAGACCTCTACTGTAAATGTGGTGCAAAAGAGAAACTCCAAATTCTACAAGAACAAGAAGAAAAACCAAAACAAGCAAGAGAACTCAACCAAACCTACTCAAACAGCACAGTTTAAAAAGAAGAGTAACAACAAAAGAGATGGAGGATGTTTTGTCTGTGGCACTGATCAGCATTGGGCAAGAGAGTGCCCTGATCGCAAGTTCACACAAGACAAGAAATCAACAAATGTTGTAACCACTGAAAATAGAGATGGAACATCCGGGTATGGTAATTTTTTACCATTTGTTCTCTCTGTTTGTAATTCACCTGAGTGGTGGATGGATAGTGGTGCAAACATTTATGTGTGTGCTGATGTTTCTTTGTTTTCTTACTACCAGGTCGAGAGGTCTGGCGTCTTGTTGATGGGCAATGGGTCGCGTGCTCATGTTCTTAGAGTTGGTACTGTCATTCTGAAATTTTCTTCGGGGAAGACGGTGCTATTGAAGAGCGTGCAACATATGCCCTCCATCAAGAAAAATCTTGTTAGTGCATCTATCTTGTGTCGAGATGGCTACAAGGTTGTTCTTGAGTCCAATAAATGTGTTGTGTCGAGACATATACTTTTGTTGGTAAAGAATATGATTGTGGAGGTCTGTTCCGCTTATCTTTGCATGATGTGTGTAATAAGATGGTGAATTCTGTTAATATTTCTGACGAGTCAAATTTATGGCATTCACGCTTTTGTCATGCAAGTTTTAGCTGTCTTATGCAGTTAGTAAATCTCAATTTAATTCCTAAATTTAACTTGGTCAAAAAATCTAAGTGTCATGTGTGTGTTGAATCAAAACAACCCCACAAGCCCCATAAGGCTGCTGAGGCGAGAAATTTGGCACCTCTAGAACTTGTTCACTCTGATCTGTGCGAGATGAACAGAATTTTGACCAAAGACGCTAAAAGATACTTTCTCACATTTATAGATGATTCCACTAGGTTTTGCTATGTGTATCTCTTAAAATTAAAAGATGAAGCGTTCAATTATTTTAAGGCCTATAAAGCTGAAGTTGAGAACCAACTTTAAAGAAAAATAAAACGGTTAAGGTCTGATCGAGGTGGAGAATATTTCTCAAATATTTTCGATGAGTTCTGTGTGGAACATGGTATTGTTCATGAGAGGACACCTCCATTCTCACCACAATCCAATGGGATTGCTGAAAGGAAAAATCGCACTCTAACAGACTTGGTGAATGCCATGTTGAGTACAGCGGGATTATCCAAGGAATGGTGGGGTGAGATGATTATGACAGTGTGTCATATCCTGAACAGAGTTCCCACAAAGTACAAAGAGATTACACCAGTTGAGGAATGGGAAAAGAGAAGATTAAATCTCTTATATTTGCGCACTTGGGGTTGCTTGGCTAAGATGAATGTGCCAATCAACAAAAGCATAAACTTGGGCCTAAAATTGTTGATTGTGTATTCCTTGGTTATTCTTTTCACAGCACTGGATATAGGTTCTTAATTATAAAATCTAATGTGTCTGATATGTATGTTGATACTATCATAGAGTCAAGAGACGCTATATTTTTTGAGAATGAGTTTCCCATGAAGAATACACCTAGTGAAACAAGTCATGAGACTATAATTTCCCCATGAGCAAGAACTGTCTATTTTTTTAGATCATGCTAAGGATTCCTATGTGCACATCTCTGAGGAGGATGATACTATAGTCACTCGAAAGAGTAAAAGACAGAGGATTGTAAAATTTTTTGGTGATAACTTTATAGTGTATCTTGTGGAAGACACACCAACCACTATTAGTGAGGTATATTCCTCTCCTGATGCTGACTTATGGAAGGAAGCAGTAAGGAGTAAGATGGATTCTATTATGTCAAATGAAACATGAGAGGTCGTTGATCGGCCTTATGGTTGATCAACCTATAGGTTGCAAATGGATATTCAAGAAAAAACTTAGGTTTGATGCTACAATTGAGGGGTACAAGGCAAGGCTTGTGGCCAAAGGATACACCTAAAAAGAGGGGAAAGATTTCTTTGATACCTATTCACTAGTGGCTCGATTGACTACAATTCGCACACTTATAGCCATGGCAGCCTCATATGGTCTTATCATTCATCAGATGGATGTTAAGACAACTTTCTTAAACGGAGAGTTGGATGAGGAGATCTATATGGATCAGCCAGAAGGGTTTATTGCGGATGGTCAAGAGAACAAGGTGTGTAGGTTGATTAAATCATTGTATGGCCTAAAACAAGCACCTAAGTAATGGCATAAAAAGTTTGATAATACACTCAGAGCAGCTGGTTTTGCTGTGAATGAATCTAACACATGTGTGTATTATCGGCATGGTGGGGGTGAGACTGTAATATTGTGCCTTTATGTTGATGACATATTGATCTTTGGATCAAACCTCAAGATGGTTGAGGAAGTGAAGAAATTCATATCAAATAATTTTGAGATGAAAGATTTGGAAGAAGCTAATGTTATTCTTAATATCAAACTTGTAAGAGAAGGTAATGGTGGGGTAACTTTGTTACAATCCCATTATGTGGAAAAGGTTCTAAGTCGCTTTGGGTTTAGTGAATGTGATCCTGCTCCTACATCTTATGACCCAAGTGTGCTATTGAGGAAAAATTAGAAAATAGCAAGGGATCAATTGACATACTCCCAGATCATTGGCTCGCTCATGTACCTTACGAGTGCTACGAGGCCTGATATCTCATATGCTGTGTGCAAATTGAGTCGATTTGTTTCAAATCCAGGCAATGATCATTAGCGTGCTCTTGAGAGAGTGTTGCGCTATTTGAAAGGTACAATGACCTATGGTATTCATTACCATGGACACCCAAAAGTGCTAGAAGGCTATTGTGATGCCAACCGGATCTCGATGCGAGATAAACCGTATGCCACGAGCGGATATGTGTTCTTGCTTGGAGGTGGTGTCTTTGTCTCTGAAAGTCTTGCAAGCGCACTATTTTAACGAAGTCTACAATGGAAGCGTAACTCACTACATTAGACACCGCTGGGGCTAAGGCCGAGTGGCTTCGTGATCTCCTAATGGATTTGCTTGGTTGTTGAAAAACGATACCGGCTATATCTATGAATCGTGATAACCAAACCGTGATCACTAAGGTTAATGAGTTCAAGAGACAATATAAAGTCTACTAGGCATGTCAAGAGAAGATTAAAATCTGTCAAAAAACTGAGAAACTCTAGAGTTATTGTATTGGATTATGCCCATATATCTAGCAATCTGGCAGATTAGTTTACAAAGGGTCTGTCACGTAATGTGATAGAGAGTGCATTGAGAAAGATGGGTATGAGACCCATTTGAAATCTACTATAATGGTAACATGTTCTATGTGATCGACAATCCCGTGAAGTAGAATGATGAAACAAGCTGGTAGTAGGTTGAGAGAAAAGATCCCTTTCTTTTAACTCATCTCTGATACACATCTTTCCTATCTGTAAGGCAGGATGGTATTTACCTTAATGTATTCCAAGAGTCTTATGAAGATGAGATGTTGTCCTATAGAACATCTCTTAACTTCACGGAGACACGGGAGAGACTCTTTGCGTTTATTCGCTGATGCATTGTTTTCATCTTCTCTATTGTCATAAGTTTGTTTTCGTGTTGTTTCATTTCTTCGTATCATGATATATTATGTTCGATTGATTATATCTCGTCTACTTATTTAATGGAGTACACCTATATGAGTCAGACTGCTGGTCACAGTCTATGGGACTTGGGTAATCCCTAAATACTCATGAAAGGCACTGAAGTGTGACTTATAAACTTCAAACAGCGGGGATGCCTTTTGCAGCCTAGTATCAGCAAAGGACTTGAGTGAATCTCATCTCGCACAAAACTATCAATTTAAGGCTTAGTCCACTGTTCAGTTGTGAATGGATGTTCAATTTTCAACTTAACAGTCTCCATCGAAACACTGATATATCAAAGAATTGTGATTCTGATGCTTCATCGTTACAAACCCTAGAGTTTGGTGGGGATTGTTGGATTTATTATGGGCTAGGCCCATTTATTTAATTCAATAAATCAATTAAATCTATAGAGTGTAATGGTGGACATATTAATTGTACCGGATTGAAATCCCAAGGGACGTTGACTTGACTTATATGGTGGGAATTATTCCACATAATTTGAAAAGCCAAGGAACGGACCAAAAGCGTGCCATTACACGCCTGCCGCCCGCCGGCCCGTGGGCGTGGGCGTGGCGTGGCGTGGCGTGGCATGGCGAGGCGAGGCAAAGCGGCGAATCGGGCGTGGCGTGTTAACTTTTTAGCACTCACTTAACATGATTACGGGAGTTTCAACTGGGAGTTGAACTCTTCAGTTGCCCGTCTCCTCAAGAGCCACCGTGAGTCCTTGTCTCTTCTCCTCCCCTTCAGGCACTAGGATAAAAGGGAGACGCTCCTTGTCTATTCAGAACTTGATGCTCAGGCTCACAATCCAGTTGCAACCAAGGTGTCCCCATCTCACAACTCTGCGCGCACGGAGGAGCAAGAGGGCAGATGCCTCCGAAGCCCTTACCGTTCGAGACCTTGCATGGGGGATCAACAATTAGGTTTTTGGAGAGCGTCTACGCGACTGCCCAATCATCGCCGCCGATCGTCTTCTTCATCTTCAAGGGAGGACGCCGCCGCCCGATCTTCTTCTTCTTCACGTGGCATCAGCTGTTTTAGAAGGGATTCCCGTGCACGGGGAGGACACTGTTGTTCGTCTTCCACACGGGATCGTCTTTATCTCCTACGACATGGAAGTTGGACAAGGATCGAGATCATCCATAGGTGCATAAGGGTATGATCTGTTCATCTTCTCTCTGTTTTACGTCTTCTAGATCATGCTTGTTGCGCAATGTTTTTTTGTTGTTTTTCATGCTCTTTGTCATGAGTTTGTTTCGTATGTTCGATCGATCGTATCATGATATATTATGTGTCTGAATCTGCTATAAGATATATATCTCGTCTACTTGTTTCAGTAGGTCCGTTGATCTATTTCGTATGCTGCTGTACTTATGTTCCAGTTGTTCTATCTAGTCGTTTCATGTGCAGTTCTGTGTTAGTCATCTTTGTGAGATATATGTCATGCTTTACTATTATGCTACATGATTTATGCTTTCATGGTTTTAATATTCATATGCTTCACATGTTATTCGATATCATATTCCATATTATTATGGATGTATTTGATATCATGTTTTCAATATGTCATCATCATAATGTTAATTCTTGGAATTAAAATGACATAGAAATTGCCTATTTATCTAACAACTTGGATAAAGAAAGGAGTAGACTAGGGTGGAGTTACTACTCAACTAAGGCACATAATAAAATCACTTTATTAGATCAAAAGTATAGGTTCCTTTTAGAACCTATATGAGACTGGGATCGAAACCTTTGATATGAGTACCTGCTTTCTACAATGGTTAATATGTAGGTACTCCCTCCGTATCTCTTTTAGAGGTCATTCTGGCAAAGAAGCAAAGTTGAAAAAAGAAGTCATTCTATGAAAGTAGTTTTTTAGATGTTGTTGCCCCTGCATAAATGCGCTTCGTCTACCGCACTGCAGCAAAAATTTGCGCTCCCAAGGGCTCGAGCGTGAGACCTCCAGTCAGCTGCCTCGGGAGTAATACACACCTACAACCCTATTTAATAAGGGCAAACAGAGAAAACTCCATCCTAATTAATTGCTCCTTGATATGCACAATCATGTCCTAAATGACTTCTAAAAGCAATACAGAGGGAGTACTATTTGATGTAGTTTCATCAATAACTTGTTTTTTAAAACATTTTTTTTTCAAAATAGCTTTGTGAGTGAAGCTCCTTTTCTATCTCCCAAAGGAATGGAGAAAAAGTAACTTTTCACATCTTTCCTCACTTTCCTCTCTTAGCTATGTATGAAGTTGTTAAGCCAAATAGTTTTTTTTTTTCAAAATGACTTAGCTTCAGAAAATTGTTGGTAAACAGAAAACAACTTCATTAACGAAGCTGAGCTATACAGGACCTTATAGTATATGTGAAAAAAAACAATAACCATTGAATTGTAGAGAACACTTCTCTTTTTCGTTGAGTGACAGTGACGTTCATCACTAGAGGCACTGTAACCAGTGCAACATGTTCAACAATTTCTCCTTAGACAACTCACCACATTTATGATCAAACATATCCCTAGTTTCTATCCAAATAATTTGTTAGCTGTTTTTCAAGTTGTCAACACAAATAACATGGACTAGCATTAACCAGTGAAATAGCCACGTTAAACAGACACAAGTTTCAGTTTTTTGCAACAAAACAAGAATTATATTATATAATAGTCGAGTACATCAACACGTTACAAGCACTCTAAATTATAAAATAATACTCACGCTATGAATAGCACAATTCAAAACCTAACTTGTTAGATGTTTTGCAGTATGGAAGACTGCACAGGCAAACACTTGACAAATGGCTGAGAACAAATACCCAACGAACGACGACCAACGTTCCTGCAGGTGGAATGAGAAATTTCTTATTTCTAGTGCCTTCCTTCTTCTTTCTAGCACCGAAGAACGAGGAAGACTGATCTGAAAATTATTCTCCCTAGGTCTTTGTCATGGCAAGATCTAACCACAATAAAACGGAGAAGAGACCGAAGAAAATTATTCCATGGCGGCAATATTATCTCTACCTTGATGCTGCCACCTGGAAATAAAAGTCTCTATTTTGTCATGTCGATGAGGATGTTGGCGCCGAAGTTGCCGCCCTTATTTTCAACGAAGCTGCTATGGACAAGATGATTCCACCCTTGTAGCCAAAGGGGAGAAAAAAGGAGATAAAATTCCAATACCAACACATTCTCTAGTTCAATTTAATGGACCAATGTGAAAAAATGGAAGAAGAAATTATAGAATTTGCTCTTTGAGATGAACTATAAAAGAACCATGGGTATCCATTTGGAGCACCATCTCCATCCTTATTGACGGCAGTGGTGCTAGCCTGCTAGGGCTAGAGTCGCCGAGTTGCTCGTGCGCCAATACTAATCTAAAGCTGGTGACACAAGTTTTAGTTGGACCACCTAACATATAAAGCATTCATCTAAGCAGCAAACATGCAAGCATTAGACTAAAAAATCCTTGCTTGAGGCGGTTGTTGAGCAACAGCCATAAGTATATTGTATGCAATTTGCCAAAAATTAAAAGTTAATATTTTAGCAAAAAGAATAATTCTAGTTATTTTTTTGCAACATAAATGAATTCATGTGATGAAGGTTATTTTGTATTATGGAGGGTTCATTAATGCTTAATGGTTGTTATTCTAGTGTAATATGGACATAAAATTGTGTGTCACGGTGATGAATTGATACATGTTCCTATTTTACTGTTAGAAAATCGAACCTTAACCTTTATCATTCTGTTATTATGCTTGAACACAACATTCAATAAAGTTTTTATCAAAATTTGCCTGCAAATACATAAAAAAATAACACACATGTCTTCATCTTCCGGTTTACAAGAAAATACTTTTGTATAGACTCGATCATTCATCACTCTGTTAATCGCAATGTACTTTCATAAGCATGCATGACCTATCTGACAACGCTATTTTCCAAAAAAAGAACTAGGGATACTGGTTAAGGCGGTGTCGGCGCGATAGTGGTCAAGGCGGTGTCAGCGCGATAGTGGTCAAGGCGGGGTTGGCGCGAGGCGGAGGTTGAAGAAAGCTGCCGCGTGGGGGAAATGGCAGGGGAGAAGCCAAAATGTTGAAGAGGGTACTCACATGAGGCCCCCACCTATAATGATTTGGGGTTAATGTATTGACAATCTACTGCACCATCTCTCCCAAGAAATATAAAAGTAGTATTGTTGATCAGCAATACAACTATATTAGGGGAGATGAACCGAGGAGTTGCTAGAGATGCTCTTAGCGATGACTCACTTATATTGTATGAATAGGGCATATGGGTTATGCAATGTAGATGGGAGAGCCACATTGAAGAAAGATTAGAGACGCGAGACAATCTTTACTCAGACATAGATATGGTAATTCATCCTATTATGTGAGGATACTTCTTCCGTTCCAAAAAGAGTCACCAGTTCGCTTGTCTTATTAGTCGAATAATATTTTTCTCTCACAATAAATTAACTGTTTTGACTTATCAACCCGTTGAACAACAAATGTTTTAGGCTCTCAGGATATGACCATTTATCTATTTAAATTTATTTTTTTATAAACACCGTCTATCATCTTTTGATTTACTTTAATAATGATTTATTTATTTGTTTTATATAACGTGTATACTAGAGTCATTTGTATACCTCTGTGCCGTAGAGTTATTTGAAGAGCCTTTTACGTATATACCATTAAAAAGTTAGTAATCTCGCTGAAGCCACTTAAAAGTTCGATCTATCAGCAGCGTACAAATTCAATAAAATTTTCTCTCCTAAGCCATTCCGTTCATGCTCCGCTTGTTTTCCGGCATTTGGGGCCCCTGATATGTGGCCCCGATCAGTGGAAATGTCCTAAATACCCTTTCCTTTGTCTCTCCGTAGTGGGGCCAAGCAGTCAGACTCCTTCCCCCCTCTTCTTCCCGATGGCCGATGCGCCGACGTGCCTCGCGAGCGAGCATGGACGCGGGGCGGGGCGGGCGCGGGCGCCGTGGAGCGTGTGGGGGCACCGTAAGCGCGAGCGCAGCGGCTTCGGCGACGCCCGCCGCGGCTCGTGAAAGATGGCGCACGGTGGCGCGGAGCGCGGGCGCGGCGGCTTCGCGGTGGGGCACGACAAACAACGGCGGGCGGTAGAAGCGCGGCTGAACTGAACTCGCAGCCGCGGAGAAACGCGCGCGGTGGGGCGGGCACGATGGCGGCACGAGGAGACGGAGGAGAGGGATCAGAGGTTGGGGATGATCGACATGTGAGGTCTATTTGTCATTGACAGAGAAAGAAGGAGATGGTGAGACCTGACTCTCACCGATTCAGATGGCATTTAGGACTTTTTTTAATATAGTTTAATACCGTTAAATAAAGAAGTGGACAGAATGACTTGGAAGAGAAAATATTTTTAAATTTGTACACCGGTGATAAATCAAATTTTTGAGTGTCTTTAACGAAATTACCAATTTTTTTAATGGTATAATATAAGAAGTCTCTTATTTGAAAGCCTGAAGTCTGTCGCGGGTCACAACGATCAACAAAATCTAGCGATCTCCCGCGGTCCCGCCGCGTGCTGCTCGCTGCTCCTCCGAAAAACGTCTGAACCCTAAACCCTCCCTACCTCCCGCCGCCTCGCTTCACCCCGCCCATGGCCGCCGCCGCTCGCGCGCCCCCTCCCGCGGCCCCACCTCTCTCCCCCTTCCTCCTCCCGCCGCAGCCCCCGTCTTTCCCTCACGCCCTCCTCCGCCCCTTGCCTGCGCGGCGGCGCTGCCACCTCCGTCGCCGTCGCCGCCGGCACCTCCGCGGAACGCCGCAGCAGCACCAGGTCACCGCGCGCCTGGGCGACGTAATCGAGGCGCAGCAGTTCGACCGGGACGCGCTGAACGAGATTTTCGAGGTGGCGCGGGAGATGGAGGCCGTGGAGCGGGGCTCCCACGGCGCCCCTAGCCGCGTCCTCGAGGGGTACCTCATGGCCACGCTCTTCTACGAGCCCTCCACGCGCACGCGCCTCTCCTTCGAGGCCGCTATGCGGAGGCTCGGCGGAGAGGTGCTCACCACCGAGAACGCGCGCGAGTTCTCTTCCGCCGCCAAGGGGGAGACACTCGAAGGTGAGCTACTGAGCTTCAGCTGCCTTGTTGAATGCGTTAGATTTTGTATCGGTGACGCT
Organism: Chrysopogon serrulatus; assembly: GCA_015844335.1. Lineage (NCBI taxonomy): Eukaryota > Viridiplantae > Streptophyta > Magnoliopsida > Poales > Poaceae > Chrysopogon > Chrysopogon serrulatus. The sequence continues at coordinate 125,436 of JADLZL010003293.1, read as the reverse complement.
GGGGGAGTTGTTGGCGTGGAAAAGGTTGGTGTCTCCTCAATTTGGGAACCATTGCTTGCCGCCAGTTAACTATTTCCAAATTTCCATTTCCCTCAAAATTTCAATACTGAATTAGTCAAATTTGAGATTAAAAGTGGATTTAATTGAAAATAAAGGAAAGTGATGTAGCAGAGTGCCTCTTCTGCTGTAGAATTAAATTTGTTCTTAAGGTACAGTTTGGATTGACTTTTACCAATTTCTGTATCGTGAGAGCGAATTTGAAGTTACTAACCATGTGTATCCATGATGCAGATACCATAAGAACCGTTGAGGGTTATTCTGATATTATTGTTCTGAGACATTTTGAAAGCGGAGCTGCAAGGAGAGCAGCAGATACTGCTAATATTCCTGTTATTAATGCAGGTGATGGACCAGGGCAACATCCAACCCAGGTACATGTTCAGTTTCTGAGCCTCTCTTCATCTGTCTTATTACTTTAAAAAGTAGTGTCGTCAATCGTCATCCTTGGAGGTTAGCTCCTGAGACAGTGATTTTCGAGTTTTATAATCTTGGCACAAGAGCTAAAGACTGCATTTTAGTGAATGATGGTCTATTCAATGGTTGGGATGTTGCAAACTTATAAACAAGCGACAGTGACCTGTTTGATGACTATTTGGAAGTTTGTGTACTTTGGGAGGTTGAAAATGATAAGAAGGTGCACTTGGACTTGAGGATGGACACTCAGCAAGGGCTTAGCCTGGATATTCTTGTAGCATTTTCTTCACATAGTTTCTGTCTGTTATTCTGAACCTGTCTGATGGTCCATTAATTATTTTGTTATATGATGTAGCATTGGAAGAATGAAAGTGACCACAGCAAAATAAACCATTCGTAGATCTCCTTAGAACAGACCATGTACTGGGATATGCTTTTGTGCCATTTATTTATAAATTGACTAGGACTTCATTTTGTTGGCAACTTCCTGATGGTATATTCTACACCTGCAAGAATTCCTTTCCACAAATCAGTACACATATTGACAGTACAGGTTACAGCTAATTGGTTGTAGTCATTTACCCAAAGGTTCATGTGAAATATCCCAGTATCTGCTGCATCTTTAATTCTTGATGATATGTAAAGTCAGTCATGCTTGCTGGAGTGCATTTGTATATTTGTATAACAGCTTGCTCAAAATACCTCCTGTCTTTTGGTTTGAAAATTTTACAGTATCATTTGTAATTCGCATTTTCATTCTTTTCTTCAGGCTTTGTTGGATGTGTACACAATAAAGAGAGAAATTGGCACACTAGATGGAATAAAACTTGGTTTGGTTGGTGACCTTGCTAATGGGAGGACAGTTCGTTCTTTGGCTTACTTGATTGCTAAGTACCACAATATTAAGATATACTTTGTATCTCCAGATGTTGTTAAAATGAAGGTATTATTTGTCTTGTCAAAAAATATTGTTGACTTTGTTTCATTTATCCTTTATTTTATCCATACAGAATAAATGGAACTGTGTTTATTTTCATTCTCTCTAAAGGATGACATCAAGGACTACTTAACCTCCCAAGGTGTTGAATGGGAAGAAAGTTCAGATTTGTTGGAGGTTGCATCCAAGTGTGATGTTATTTATCAAACACGTATTCAAAAAGAAAGATTTGGTGAGAGGATTGATCTTTATGAAGCTGCTCGTGGTAAGTACATCGTGGACAAGAAGGTCTTAGATGTGCTGCCAAAGCATGCTGTCATCATGCATCCCCTTCCAAGGCTCGATGAGGTTAGAAATTGTCATTATGAATGGAATAATTTTTGCAATATCCATTATTTTCCATCGTAGTAATACATGTCCCCAGTTAGGTTTAATTTATTGTAAGCATGACCAGATGCACAACTGGTGAACTAAATGTCCAAAATCTATTTATGTGACGACAAATTAAGTTGCAATATAAAAACATAATGCCACTCAATATACTGTTCATTAACAAAAAATAGAAGAGCACAACAAAAACAAATTGCCATCCACACATGAATATACTGTTCATTGACTGACAAAACTATTTCACATGTAAAGCAAATTGCAAAAAAGAACTGAAAGCATTGTTCATCGACCAGCGCACATATGCATGATTTTTTTATACAATATAGTATGAAACTACTGTTCATCAAAAAAGAAACAAATCATCCTGCATATTCCTGCCATCAGACAGGAACAACCAGCTCTAACCGGCTGTAGCCAGGTTAGGACTGCCCCTGCCAGAGGCCAGGGCCAGCCGCAGCCATCTGGGTCTGGCCAGCATCTGCCTGGTGTGGCTGGGGGTGGCCACGTCTGGCTATGGGTGGCATGGCTGGTGGCTGGCCAGGTGCAGCTGCAACTGCCCAGGTTGCAGCCATGGCTGGTAAGATGGTGGCCGGGGCCCAGGTGTATTCAGACAATGTGGCTAGGCGATGCTTGGCGCTGGCTGGAATTGGCTAGGGATGTTTACCTTGAAGTTGTGGCTGGTGCAGAGGTCGGGAATTCCGCAGACTCATCCCAAAATAGAGAAAAACGTGGTGGAAGCAAATATAAAATAAAATAAAAATAAAAAATTAAGAAAGAAAGGAAAAAAAGGTGCCAAGGGGAGAATGATATGTGCTTCCTTTCTGGCGCTGAAAGGGGAGTTTTAGCATCTCCTTATTTTTAAGGAGTTGTTTTACCAAGTTGTTGGCGGGGTGTTTTCTTTTTCCTTTTTGTAAACTCAAATTGGGAGTTCATTTACAAAGCTCCTGGGGTTGTTCTAACTAGTTAAAACTGTAATTTTCTGAACAAGTTGGTAAATTTTTGACAAATGCTTTAGACAGCAACTTTACAAATTAATCCAGCAACCAGCATAGCACGTAACAGCACAATTACCACTACCACAAACTGGTCTGTAGTGAACATATGGATGAAAAGTGTTAAAATGATTAGGTTTTAGTTACTGTACCAAACTATAAATAGATTGGTGTAAGTAGATATTAAGTACTGGTTTTTCACAAGTATGCATGTGCTGTTCCAATGTCAAAGCCTCCTGTAAACTTGGGAGCTGCTTAGCCACGAGATTGCTCTGTGGCTGGTTCTAATGGATGTCAGACTATGGATCTTTAGTATAGTTAATAGTCGGTATGGATCTATCTGGAAGTTGGCTGGAAACCACATTGAGATTTGGAGTAGTTGATGGTTGGAGCTTTTTCACTTTCTTAGCACCATTATTGTGCATATCTTTATTTTTTCACATAAATGCAATACAAAATCATTTAACATCAGGGGAGAAGAGAACTACTTATATTTACCACAGAACTGATGCAATAACTATGGCAGTTTCTGTGTGTTCAGCGATCTTGGTTATAAATTCATTGACATGGAGTAGATGCGCTCTGCTTTGCATTTTTTCTTTGATGTTTGTTACTAGATTTGTCAGTCCAGTCCAATACAAACCAAGAAATCTAAATAAGATCATTTTTTTCGCAGATCACGGTAGAAGTCGATAGTGATCCAAGAGCTGCATATTTTAGGCAGGCTAAGAATGGCCTCTACATAAGGATGGCATTGCTCAAACTTCTGCTTGTTGGTCACTGAGATTTCTGATAGTGCATGAGCTTGTGCTGCATCAAGGGATGAAAAAAATGTACTAATAATCAGCAGCTCCTGTCAAAATTCAACATTCCTGTGCTGTGCAGGCAATAAAAGTGGAATTCCATGCGAGAGTGAAGCAGTGTTTTGCATGGCCAATGTTAATGTACAAATGGTGTTCGAAATGGAGTTTTGCTGTTCTCATGTGATGTGAGAACATGGAACATCATTGATTTTGCTTGCACAAAATCATTTGCCTGATTCAGTTGTGATGATGCTCTGATATATTTTTAGCAAGTGTGGCCTGCACATATTTAGTATTGGCAGTAAAATTAGCTGCATGACTCTTTGGTAGGATAATACCACCGAGCTACCTCTGTTAAGTTCATGATACTTGCCTACTTATGCATAACAATACTAAAAATTTGGGCTCTGGTGTGCCATAGATGGCAAAGCAAAAGTAAATAGCGTGTTCAGTTGACTGCTAGATACCTGTCTGAATCTTGAACTGACTGGCACTACAAATCTTGCTTAGCTCCCAATTTTTCTAGTCTTTCTTGAGAAGTTGCTGTGGTGTATGTGTATAAATTTGTTATTATTATAATGAAGATGAAGATTAAGATGGCTAAACTATGGTAACATGTATTTCATCATTTCAGTTTAATTGGAGGCTATCATATATATATATATATATATATATATATATATACACACACACACACACACACACACACATGGATTTGTGCTCATTGTTTTTATCAGATATGTATACAAGGATTTGTGCTCATTGCCTCATTAGCTTCATAGGCCTGATTCGTGGGATTTTGCTTTGCGGGCTTGATCAGTGGGGTAGTGGCTATTTTTTTCTCTCCCTTTTTATTTGCTCTCAGCTTTTTGATAGGCCTGTTTTATAGCCTTGGCTTTTGTTTTATCGACCAGATTTGCACTCTGATTCATTTTTGTTTCAGGTTGTAGTGCTTTGTGTTTTTTGACAACAGCTTGTGTTGTGTTGATTGTATGTCTGAACTATATAATAGCTTCATCATATCATGCTTCCACCATTTCTAAATAAATCAATTCCTAGAGTTGTCAAGCATTTTGAAGTTTGACTGAAATAATAGAAAAGTCAAAAGTGTGTCATGTCATAAATATTATTCTTTTCTATAGATGTGGCCAAACTTTAAAATATTTGACTTAAAACAACTCTACTCCCTCTGTCACTTCAAGAGTCTTTACAAAGATTTATGATACCAAATAAGAATACTATGAAAATATAACTAATGAAGAATCTAATGATACGTAGCTGGTATAGGTGGTATTATAAATGTTATTATCTTATTGTATAAATTTGGTTCAACTTTAAAAACTAAGTCTCTAATATTCATGTAATGACTTAGAATGTAGGGAGTATAAATTAGTTTATTCGAGACAGGAGTATAACTAATTAAGTGGTACACATTGCCTAATAATGTGCTAATGAACCACTGATTTTAGTACAGACAAAACTATTGCAACCACATCACAGTGAAAATGATTCACACCGTCACATTCATACATGACATAAGGTTGACCCTTTCCTTTTTCGGCCGATGGGTAAGAATTGTATGAGCCCATCTCATGGGTGGGTCACAGGTGGACTGGACTCGCACATGAAGATTCCTGGTCAGCATGCTGACACAGTGACGCACGCACAACCGTCCGACACACGCGGTTCCTGCCTTCATGCAGAATGCATTGAGAGCACTGTATCGCCATTTTCTATATTAGAGAAAGGTGTTTCCATTTTTTTCAACGTACGTACTGCAGGCCTGGTAGCCATTTTTCAACGTACGCCCTCCTTATTCCTGCATGCCAATGATATGGTACTAGAGTATAATACGCACAGTCAAAGTTTGATTTGGACACAAATTGCATAAATGTGTAAGTTAGTGCGTAAACGGTACAAATTTAGAAAGAGACAAAAAAAATTGTTTGAGAGGCTATGAAAATGACTACTATGTGGTTCCAGTAGGAACCAGCAATTCTTGTTCTCTGTTCTCTCCCCAATATATAAAGTAAACCTAAACAACTTTGCTAACTTCACTTCTTGTATCAACATGATAGGTCCCTTAACTATCTGTTCTTTGTCTGAAACATGCCAAGCTAATAGCACACTTCTTTAGAGCCTGGCAGGCCTTTTTAAGTACATTTATTTAATTTATCCCTTACATCTTACTAGTAATTTCTTACAAGGTTCGTAGTCCAGTTTATGTAGTACGTAGACGATGTAACAAATCCAGAGCCAACTCTAGACTAAATATCCCTATATATCACCTCTCTAACTTAATTCACAGCGGCTTCGTTCTTCACAGCTCAGTCAACAAATTAGATGTCATAAACCGAGGCGTAGTCCAGGAATACCGTGCTGGGTTCAGGGGTGAAGTCCCAGCAACCCACCGGCGACTTTCCTGCTGCCTGCTGGTCATAGCTCCACCAGTCCACCACATCCACCTGCTGTGCAACTGCACTGCCGCCGCCGTCGACCGCGCCGGTGGCGGTGGCCTTGTCCTCGCCGTAGAGCAGCTCTTCAAGCTCGGCCTCCATGCTCATCATGTTGGAGTTCTCCGCGCTCGACGGCGAGGCGAGGCTGTTGTCCATGGCGGCAGCGGCGCCACCCTCCATCTGAGCATTCATCATCAGGTGATGCTGCTCGTTGTTCAGCGAGATGGAATTCCCTTGCTCGGCTACTGTCACGCTGCTGCCGTTGCTGTTGAAGCTGTTGTTGCTGCTCAGGGTACTGGCCCTGCTGCTGCCGCTGCCGCTGCAGCCGGGCCACATCAGGGGTTGCTGGGGGTGGGCGCCCAGCAGCGGGTTCTGCAGCTGCATGCAGAGCTGGATCCTTTCCATGGCCGACGCGCTCAGCGCCGCCGGTTCACCGTCGTTGTTCATGTTCTCGCCGGTGGCGGACGCGGCCTCGGTCGCCGCGCTCTGCCGGTGGTGGTCCTTGCGCCGCCCCAGGAGCCTCTTCTTCAGCTTGGTGTTCCAGTAGTTCTTCACGTCGTTGTCCGTCCTCCCCGGCAGCTGTGCGGCAATGATTGACCACCTGCATGCCCATGAGATGTGTTAACACACATGCAGACATGCTTAGCACTAGCTAGAGTTCAGCTGAGCATGCATGGAGTGTATGTGTATACATACAGTCTAGCTAATTGTAAAGAAAAGGCCTGGAGTGGTTGACTAGGTCCGCAAGTGTACCTGCTCCCTATGCTAATGTAGAGGCTGCAGATGATGCTGTCCTCCTCTGGAGTGAAGTCTCCATGCTTGATGTTTGGCCTCAGGTAGTTGAGCCACCTCAGCCTGCAGCTCTTGCCACACCTCTTCAGCCCTGCATGCACGCAGATTCATGATTCAATCAATCCATCATCGGTCATCACACACATAAAGACAGCTGTTGAACAAACTGTAAACGAGCTAAGACATGTCTGAAAAAAAATATATAATGCATGGATAGATGGATGGATGAGCAAGAGTTAACTAGTTCATCTAGCTTCACTACACATACCTATCTTGTGTGGCAGCGCAATCCAGTTGCCGCCAGTGCCATGCTCCTCGATGTAGTTCTTGAGCATTGCATCCTCCTCCGGCGACCATGGCCCCTTCTTCACCGTCGCCTTGTCGCAGCAGGGTGCTCTCCCCATCTCTTTTCTCTCTCTTTCTCTTCTCTCCCAACCTGTGTCTGTGTGTGTATGAGCTGCAGGTGTGTGTGTTGGTGCTGCGTGCGCTGCTGGTTTGGTCGTGGGGTGGTGGTGGTATGAGCTGCTGCTGCGCCCAGGATTTATAGGAGCTGCCGAGAGGGCTTAAAAAAGTACGGATATGGTTTGACCTTGATGCTGACTCAAGCTTTTGTTTCTGCGTACTTTGGAGATTGCTTTTTGTTTCCTTGGCCACCCTCTAGGCTACAGCATTCCTCTGCTATGCTGCAGAACAGCAGAACTGTGTAGTATTTAACTTCTGTGTCATGCATCCTGCTTTCTGAAACATGGATTGGTGTCTCAGCAACACTTTTTCCTAAACACTTTCAGATGAATATATTACCCTTAATTATAGTATCCAATGCAATTATTTCTCAAAAAATCATTCTATTGACAAATAGAGTAGGATTTAGGACAGGTAAGGAATGCACGAGCCACGATGAACAGTTAGTACTCTGCAAGCTGACTGCAATCACCATATAGCTTGATGACCAATGCATAGAGATCAGCTTACGCTAGAATTAGGGCAGTGACTGGTGAGTCAATAGAGTCATGTAGTAGACGAAGCTAGGACGCCACCTGTAGTGTACGTTGAAACTGAGCCAACTGCTGTGAACTTAGTTTAACTTGCGTAGGATTTAGGGTCTATCGAAGAATGCTTCCTTTACTGAATCAATGGAACGTGTCAACGGATAAGAAGGCAGTGCAATCTCCATTGTTAGTACTTGTCTTCATCTAGCCATTAGAATCACTGTGACTGATGAGATAAGCATCAAGGACATTGACATGGGTTAATCATTGGATCGAGAGACGAAACCAGGGCTCGAAGCAGAGGTAAACAATATCTGATCCAACTCAGATCCTTGAGGAATTTCCGTATTATCCAACCCAGATCCTTTAAAAAAAATTTGATTCTAAATTTTGAAAGAAACTAGCAGATTTTTGCTAAAATCCAGAGTGTTTCCTTCTAGAACTTTGAATGGCCTATCCCCACCTAAAATGAAAAAAAAAAGGCATGATTCCTTTTCATGTCATGCAACAACACAATCTTATTTCAATATACTATGCCTTTAGAAATGAGGGAATATGTGCTGAGCAATAATCAGGAATCAGCAGATAAAATTTTAACTTAACTAGTACTAGCTCCCAATTTGTCCATCGTGCATGATACTACTGCAGCATCCAAACACAAGCATTAGTTTCCACTCCCAGTAGTCATCAGTCAACACCTTCATCACTCTAAATCTCAATGGGCAGTCAATATAGGAGTAATTGGCAACCTGAATAATCTTTCTATTTCGAACTGTACTGTGCATGCAAATTAAGTCTCCATACAACGTCATCAAGGTTCCTCTCAAATTGGTAAGGGAATGGCATCACCAATAATTCGCGTACCAGTACTTTGACAGCAAGCGTACTCCTACGATGCGGCGTACAGCTAGACTGCTAGAGTAACACAGTCAGAATGACGAGTCCAATGCAAGGTCCTTCCATTCAGTTATGGCTGTACTGCTGTGAGCCCTAACTCCGGGAGGACCATGCCATGCTGCTGATCGGAAGAAGGGAGATCCATCACCAAACCAATGCAACGTTGGGGGACCCTGGCCCCGGCCGGCCGGCCCTTTGCTAGTGCTGACCTGCCAAAAGTCCATGGGCAGTTGTAACTGACAATGTAGCAGCATCCTGGATGCATGGTGTCATCTGTTTTGACCCTCACGACTTGTTCATCCCCAAAGCCGCGTGTGAGATCATATATACTAGTTTATTCTTTGCCGTGCCAAAAATTCTAGGTCGTGCTTATGGACGGACGATATGACAGGGCCTGTTAAAAATGTATAAAGCTAGAATATAATGTAACATAATTCTGATAGAGTTTCACAACAAAATTAGTATGAGTTCAGAGTCCTGCAGGAATCCTATGAAATTTCGGCGTTCCAAACCATAGTTTGGAAATGTGGTAAATAATAGTTGGCAATGAGGATCAAGTAGGCTGTTTTTGGGAGCATGCTTCTTTGTCTTTGTGTTAAATATTACTGGATCATTGACCTTTTGGCTCCTGTTTCCACTTTTTGTTTGCAAGAAAGGGACCTTGCATCTTGGGGTGGTTGGTTTCAGACTGATTCTTAATATATTGTGATAATCCACAGCTCATATATATCTTGTGATAATGATGCCCATTCAATTCAATTTGATGAGAATATAAGCTGAACATTCTAGCAGTGCAAGAGAACACTTCGATCAAGGTGGAAAAAGCAGCACCTAGAACGATCCATCGTATCTGTTAGTCCGATAGAACAAACGAAACCATGATTGTTACTTAGGAAACATGCTGACAAACTGATTTTATTTTCCAAAAACTGGTCATTAAGTTTTACAAGATTATTTGGGTCTTAACTTGTTCACCGATAATAAAAGGATTAAACGAAAATGGTATTTTTTTTAAAACCTACTTAACTTACTGTCACCTTTGGTGCAGAATGTTAATCAGTCACATTTTCTGGTCGTCATCAGATTCTTCATTTCCCTTTCCGTATGCTCAAGGACAGTACACGTACCGTATGGATACTCAAACATTTGAGCTACCAGCACTGTCTGCCTTCTTGATTGGAAGCAACGTACACTTGTTCTGCTGCATACATACCATCTTGTCAGTATCTTCCTTGGTCAGAGCGAAGCAGGTCTGCGAAATTACATCCCAACGAGTACACTTTTGACTTGCTTGCAGGATGAGAAGTTGTTGAAGCTTCCTTCATCTTCACTCTCCATGATGTATATACAATACCATTCTGTTCAAATAATCAACCAGAAGCTAGCAAAGAGGATAAATGAAGATCAAGATGCTAATAGCGATGTTTAATGCTACACACTAGAGTAGATGCATGTTTACTACCATCAGGAATATAATGTATGTAGCTTACATACATCTCAGTGGTGTTAGTTGCCCTTGCAGAAGTTTAGCGAGATGTATATCCAAAATGCTATCCTAAACAAAGTAGCATCAGTAAGCAAACTATGCCCTTAACATCAACTACCAAAAGGTCAGACAGAAAGGAATCAATTATAGTGACACGTTGCATTGAAAAATCCATGTTTAGGAAACAATTTTTAAAAATTCCAAGGCCAAGTTGCCACTGGGTTAGTAGCAAGGCATGGAGCATCACAACTCTGCCAGGTGCCTCCAAGCAGAAGCTGGCTGTTTGATCTGACACCATGGAGTAGACTCACCTAAACAACTTACAAAATAAGGGCATTAGACCTTCACAAGTCGCTTGATCAGTGAAATTAAGTAATGCAGTGCCGCTTATTGTTTAATGTTTCTTTAGATAAGGGTGAGTTGACCACATTATTCAAGGAGATCTCTGGTGTAAGATAAAGCTATATAGTGGTCTTGGTGTAGGATCAAGTAAACTTCAGGAGCTTTAGTATCTGAGTGCAATTAACTTATTTTGTCCTATGAGGAATATTGTGCTCGCATATTAATTATTTCCACACCTTTTGACTAGTGTTTTTTATTTGTCATTCTTTAGTTGTGGGTGACAAAACGTAACTGTACTTGCACCCGTGGATAGACCACCATGACATAATCCATGATTTCTTCTCATGGAGTTTCTTAACTAAATTGGTACCTTCAATGACAAAAAAAAGTGCCCACAGCACACTCCTTTAACAGCTGTTCTACACATATCTTGTGGCAAGAAGCCAAGAACAAAGTAGTAGTTGCACGAGAGAATTATAGAATTGTATATCAGAGTGTTGGAAAATCTATTTAAATTTTATTGAGTGCTGGGGCAACATTAAATCCCCACTATTGAATTTTCAAAATTTTTAAAAATCATATAGTTAATTAATTAACCTAGGAAAAGAAAAAGGAAGTATTATCAAATCCCCTCGTTACGGGAGACAGAGCGAGCGCAGGGCCCTTTCCTAATTTTTTCGTATACATCCTTCCTTCTTTATTTTCATATAATATGCACCCTTTCTTTAAATTATAATTTAATTTATTTTGACAAATATTATATATACTGCAACATTTATTTATAGTTTTATTTTTGTTTGATATATTAAACTATTGAAATATTTATTAATAATTGATAAAAGCATATATCCTATTGTAAATTCAAACTAGATCCATTTTTAATTCACATACAATGATATTATATGCAGGGACGGATCTGCAACCTAGGCCCTAGTGGCATGATAACCCTTAGTACCCCTGATAATTTTAGTGCATGGACACAGTCTGATAACTAATACTAGGGACATCTTCTTCTCCGTGTTGTCATTGAGACCATGGCTCTCAAGTCCCAAATGAGACGGCGAGATGTCCACCCCTCATGCCACCATTCTCTCCCTCGCCCTCACTCTTGCCCTCGCCCTCGCTGATTACCAAATGGATAGAGTAGCCCATGGCCCCTATATTCCTCCACTATTTGTGGCTCCGCGCCTTCATACCTTAGCCTCTTAATACCAAATGCGATGATCCTTCCTTGCCCCCTCGGCCCCTTGGAATTGCGTGGCTTGCGGACTCAACAACTAGACTAGCCGTTGGTAGGCACGGTTGCGACGGGCCGATGGTCGACAACCTTAGGGTCACATCTCTCCTCCGGTCTCAATTCTCTAAGTCAGGGCCTCTCTGGCTCCCTCAATTCTGATATTTTTCTAATTCATCTGTAGCTTAGTAGTTGTACTTGTTCTTATAGATTATCAATTCTCCTATTCAATTGGATTAGAAAATAAAAATAGGGTAATTGATTAAAATTTACACATTCTTGCAATCGTCCATCATAAAAAATTCTTGACATTTGGAGCGCATGAACTCTAGATATGAATTAAACACGAAAAACCTTAAAAAAGCAAAAACGTTCAACTACCATACAACTACTCAAGAGGAGTCTAAAATAAAGCTATATTTGCTATTTTATGATTTTTCCATGAATTAATATGAGTTTTATAAAGTTTCAGCCGATTTATGCATAAAAGAGAAAAGATGAAACAGAAAAAGATAACACAATTGCATGGGGAACCCTAAACATTTCTGAAGTCATATACTACTATTTGGTACTATTCCCTTGAGTCAAGGACTTCACAAATGGAACCCTGGATGAAATGCTAATCGTTTTTTCTTCTTCAACCAACAGCAGAGCAGATGGCTGGACTGCTCGATTTGGCCTGATCGGTGGTGGTGATGCAGGGTTGGCCCTCTGGAGTGGTGTGGGGTGCAACGGCCGGGGGCCCAGCTCAGAGGGGCTCAAGAAGCTCAGGAAACAAAAAAGGAAAGAAAAAAGATCAAACAGATTAACCAAGCTGCTTTAGCCATAAAGAAATCTAAGGGAAAAATTTTCTTCTTGGTCATCCAAAGGAGTTGCCTAAAGGAATGTTTAAAGATGCTCAATCCCCTCTCACTGCTAGTTGGGAGTCCTTTGAAGATGAGATCATTTCTGAGGGTCCAAATGCTCCAACACATAAGGATAATAATTTCCATGAAGAAAGAAACACTTAATTGTCTTCTGAAGTCTTCAAAATCTTGCCAGGGGTTGTCATAATCCAACACCAAAACACTAATTTGGTCCCAACAGGCTTTAGCCAGGTCACATTCCAGGAAAAGGTGCACCACAATTTCCTCGACCAGATGAGCATAAAGCACACAGTTATATGAGGGAAGGAAGAACTTCGCATAATGTTTCGTGTGCTCACCCTATCTTTGACAAGCAGCCAGAAGAACAATTTATGCTTATGCTGGCAAGAAGACTTCCAAATCCACGAGAAAACTGGATGAACATGACTAGGACCCTTCAGGTGCCTATAAGCTTTCTTGGTGGAGAAAATATTGTTTCCCCAGATATAGAACCAAACATCTTTTTCATCCATAGGTTCCCAGGCCTGGATAAGGTGATCCACAAGCTGAAATTGATCAAAAGCTTCTACTGGCATGGGGATGTGAAAGTGGGAGGTGATGGGGCAGCATTCAACATGTTCTGCAGGGAGATAAGAGGTTTTTTAGCAAAGGAGTGGAGTTCAGGAAATTCCAGTCTAAGTGGTTGTCCATGCCAACAATCTTCCCAGAACAAACAAGAGGCACTGTCTTAAACAGTCACCAAAGCCATGCCTTTGAATTTGTTTAGAAGCTTCAAAATGTCTCTCCACCAGAAGGAGCCTTTTTTAATACTACTAGGGAGCTTGCATTATTGTAGTACTTCTCCCAAACCAAATGTACCCAAGGGATATCAGCCCTGTTGAAGAATTTGTGCAGATTTTTGAGGAGCAAGGCTTCATTCTGTGATTTCAAATCAAGGACGCACAAGCCACCATCCTCCTTAGCTCTAGTGACCAAATTCTAGGCTGCTTTAGCATTGATCCTATTTGTGTCATCTGATCCCCTCCAAAGGCAATGCTTCCTGAAACTATCAATTTGCTCTCTAATGGTGACATGTAGATTAAAAGTGCACATATGAAAGGTTGGCAGATCATTAGTCATCTATAGCTTGCTAGCTTGGGACATAAAAAGGGAAGTACTGACAAGCCTTCTTTCACATCTATTTACTAAGGGAAGAAAGTCATCAACTCTTGGCTTAGTTAGCCCCATAGGTAGACCCAAACAGGTGAAAGGTAAACTGCCAATATCACAACTAAAGGTAGCAACAAGGTGCTAAAGTTTGCCGGTAGCAAGATTGACAGGGATCATTATGGACTTGGCAAAGTTCACCTTTAGACTCGTGGATGTGGCAAAGGAGTTAAGAATAACCTTCAAGAAGAACAATTGCCGCTCACAAGCTTCCAGAATGATGAGAATGTTATCTGCATACTGAAGGATGGGAAGTCAGATGTAAATTGCAGAGGAATTGGTAGATTCAGAAGCTCAAGATCTTAGGCTTTATTGATGATTGTCTAGAGAAGGTCTGCAGCTAGCACAAAGAGAAGAGGGGAAAGAGGATCACCCTGCCTGACACATTTCCTACAGTGAAACACCTTACCAGGGTTGCCATTGAGAAGAACAACAGAGGTCCCAGAGTTAAAGATCATCCTCTCTTTTTTTTCTCAAATACGTAAAAGATCTGCATATATTAGGTACAAGAGTAGCATCCCCTTCTTTTGTTTGTGTTCTTTCTAGTGAAAACCTGAACTGCAGCACACTCGGCCATTAGACTACCGCTACAGATGGCAAAAGATAGAAGTGTTTAATCCAATCCATGAACGTATTATCCTTGGACAATGTTTTTACACAATTTAATCTTCCTATTTAGTGATTTTACTAGTAGATACATATTAATGTAGTCAAACTTTTCCCTCCTAATTTAGAATTTGAGTTATTGGAATTTAGTGTTTCCTAAGAAACATTTATCAGAGGCTGAGAAAAGAAAATAATGGAAATTTAGCTTTGAGTACTGTTGTTCTTGTCACAACAGTAAAAAAACATGATTGCATAGGAAACCTGAATGTTTCTAAAATGAAAAAAAGTCTACATCATCCATCAACTATAGGGGGTAGACTACTTAACCCCCAAACTATAAAGCCATCTATTGTACTCTCTAAGTTCTTTTAAAAATCAGTCAAATTATCTTCTAAAGCGGTTTTGAATGGTGTTTTGCTACAGTTGCATGATTTTGTCATTTTCCTTTTAATTTATTTTGGCCGAATCATAGAAAAATCATAAAATGGAAAATCTAATTTTGTTAGACTCTACATAAGTAGATCTATATAGTAATCATCTAATATTGTATGATTTACTATAAAGTTTTTTCTGTAAATTTAGATCTATATTTTTCTATAGTTAACTGGAATAATTCATAGCTGTAGTTTTCTATGGTGGAATTATGGTGAAATTTTTATAGTGGGACTTATTAATATATGCTTGAACTATAATAAAAATTTCATACTTAATGGATCATATATATAATTTAAGTTATAGATTTATTTAGGTTTATAATTGTTAAATATAAATAGATTCAACCATTCAAAACTATATAAATACTATATAGGTTTGATCGATTAAATTTATTTATATTTAACAAGTTTTTTTTTTGAGAAACACAGCTCTTTATTAAACAGTTTGTGAAATAAAATTACAAATGCCCTCAGGCGGTGATGTCAACCACACTCTTCTACCCAGATCAAAACCTACAAATCCTCTAGCTATAAAGTGAGCATCCACATTTGAAGATCTCCTTTCATGAACTACAACAAAAGACTCAAAGGATTCCCCTCTTGCCTTGACTTCTAGAATGATCTGGCCGTAAGATTCAAGGCCCTCTCCTTTGAAGCTGCTTACCATGCTGCTATTATCGCACGCCAATCGCACCTTTGTCAGCATTAGGTCATTAGCTAGAGCAAGCCCCTCTATGCAGGCAATTGCCTCCACTGTTTCTGGGTTCACAATTCCCTCAATCACAAGGACTGAAGCTCCTTGAAAAACGCCCGTCGCATCTCTTGCTATAGCCACCGCCGCTGCTCTGCTTGTGTTCTTCGAGATAGCTGCGTCAACATTGATCTTGACAGTCCCCTCAGGTGGAGGGATTCACCACGGCGCCTTATGCTGTATCACTCTCGTTGTTTGTTGATCTGATTTAATGAGGTTTAAATCAGCAATGTACCTGTCAATAAATAGGTGTGTGGACAGTGGACTCTGGAAGACGTTCTCATGTATAGCTTTCCTCCTCACATACCAAATAGCCCACATCGTCACTGCCACCCTGATGGTAACTTCATTTGGCATTGTTTCTATAGCTACTGCCCACCAAGAGCGAGCATCTGACTCCTGGATTCCATCCAGAAAACTTATAATGTCCTCATCTTCTAGGGCCCACACGCACCTGGCTAAGTTGCATTCCAGGAGGGAGTGTTTCCACTTTCCAAGAATCCTGGGCACCACAAATTCCACATAAGCTTTGGGTAGCCATATTTCTATGGTGGAGGACATCTCCTGAAGACAATGAATGGCGGGCCAATCTCCACAAGAAAATTCGGATCTTAGAGGGAACTTTCATCCTTCAAATTGCTGACCATTCCTTTTCTTCAGCTCTCGTATCCGATCGTCCAGCAGTACTATCAAAATAAGCTGTTGCTCGTTCTTTGTTTATCACCAACATCCTGTATGCCGACCGTACTGAGAATACACCCTTGTTATCATATTTCCAGGCCCAAAAATCCCCTTGTCTCTTAGTACACAGGGGTATGCTGAGAATTTTGTCAATATCAACCGGGGTGAAGTAAGCTTGTAGCTTCTGCTTATCCCAGGTTGCCGTAGTAGCATCAATCAGCTCACTCACATGCTGCAGAGCTGCACTATAAGTCCCTCTAATCGGTCTCGATAAACCCTCTCCGGGGAGCCAATTGGTATCCCAAATATTTGTAGATTCTCCTGTTCCAATTCTGTGAATTAATCCTTGCTGTAAAACGTCCCTCCCGTCAAGAACTGATCGCCATATACAGGAAGGGCGAGACCCAAGATATGCTTCCAGAAAATTGCCCGTCGGGTGGTAGACTGCTCTCAAGATACTGGCGCTAAGCGAGCTGCCATCCTGAAGGATTCTCCACGCCTGTTTCACTAAAAGGGCTAGGTTGAAGAGTTCTATATCCCTGAAACCAAGCCCACCAAAAAATTTCGGCTTCACCATATCCTCCCAGGCCACACAACATGTTTTTCTCTTTCCCTCTTTACTGCCCCACCAAAAATTTCGAAGCAGACTATTAATATGCTAGCACTAAGATTGAAAACGGAATAGAAATATCCCGAACCGAATCGCATCGTTTTCTATATTTAATCCGATCGAATTCGTATTTTCTTATCCGACTTTATCGTTTTCGTTTTCGTATTTCAGATATTTCGTATTTTAAATGTAAAAGTAGAAAACGGTTTAAATATTTTTTGACAGTTTTCTACTTTTCTACTTTTAATTTGAAATTTTTCGAATTTAAAATTCGGTTTAAACCGAATTTGGTCGACTCCACATGTGACGTAGCCCAATTACAGCCTTCTTACCACGCAGTTGCGTTCTTTTTACTGGTGGCCAGCTACCCTCTCTTATATAGAGCGTAGCCTCATATTCATTTACTGTGCACTTATTAATTATTATATGCACTTGAACTTGATCATATATGTACTTAGTCATGCACTTGGTCATGCGGGTCGGTATTCCGTATTGGGTTTTCGTATATCGACCGTGTTCGATATAAATCCGCTCGAACTGGTTCGTTTTCGAAATTCTCGATATTTCATAAGTTCGTGTTCGTTTTCGTGTCCGGCTTTACCATTTTCGTTTTTGTTTTCGTATTTCAAATCTAAAAGTAGAAAACAATTTAGGAGTTTTTCGACCGTTTTCGACCGTTTTCATCCTTAGCTGGCACAAGCCTCTTGGTAGTCTGAAGATCAAAAAGGTTGGGATTGCTTGAGCAACTGATTTGATAAGAACTTCCTTCCCTCCTGCCGAGAGGCATTGTTCCATCCACCCTTGGACTCGCTTCCAAACTCGATCTTTCAAGTACTTGAATGCTCCATTGCTGGAGCTCCCCACATCAGATGGTAAACATAAATATTTCTCATTCAACGATTCATTTTGCACATCCAAAATTTCCTTTAGTTCCTCCCTGACATTCTGCCTACAGCCCTTTCCAAAATGTATGGAGGACTTATTTAAATTTATCTGTTGTCCCGAGGCTTGACAATAAAGGTGTAAAACATCTTGGATCTCCAATGCATTCTCCCTATTTGCCTTGAAAAGCAGCAGGCTGTCATCTGCAAAGAGTAGATGGCTGACCATCGGGGCCGAAGGCGCCACCCTAATTCCCTTGAGTACTGATGACTGAGATCTAGATTTCAGTAGGCACGAAAGGCCCTCTGCTGCCAAAACAAAGAGATAGGGGGAAATAGGATCTCCCTGACGTATACCTCTCGAAGGTGTAAATTTGTCAAGACATTCACCATTGAAAAGGACCGAAAAAGATATTGTTGTGACCAACCGCATGACCATTTCGACCCAAGTTGTACGAAATCCCAATTTTAACATGATCGCTCGCAGATAGGACCACTCAACTCTATCATATGCCTTCTTCATGTCAAGTTTCAAAGCACAGAAGCACTGATCAAGAGGACGCTTCTGTTTCATGAAATGCAAACACTCATATGCTGCTATGATGTTGTCTGTGATCAGTCGCCCTGGGATAAAAGCCGACTGCTCCACTGAAATTATATCGGGAAGCAGCAACTTCAATCGTTCGCCAGAAGTTTGGATGCAATCTTATAAATCACATTGCACAAACTGATTGGTCTAAACTGACACAACTCCTCCGGACTAGCAACTTTTGGAATAAGAACAATGAAGGTATTATTGATGCTTGTCGGATCATCTTCTCCCCGAAGGACTCTTAACACTATCGAGGTTACATCACTCCCACATAGCTCCCAATGGCGCTGGAAAAAATGCGCCGGATACCCATCGGGTCCTGGTGCCTTTGTGGGGAACATTTGGAAAAGAGCATTTTTGACCTCTGATTCTGAAAAAGGGGATAGTAATTGAGAATTCATACCCTCCGTGACTTTAGTCGGTACTGTATCCAAAATTAACTCCATGTTATTCGTTCCCTCAGAAGTATACAGGTTTCTATAGAAATTAGTTGTCAGATTTGCCATTTCCGCAACATCTTCAGTGATTGAACCATCTAACATTTTTAGCCGGGTTATTTGGTTTTTCCTCCTTCTTCTAGAAGCTCGGAGGTGGAAGAACCTGGTGTTCTTGTCTCCTGCTCGGAGCCATTCAACTCGAGCTCTCTGCTTCCACATTATTTCCTCCCTGTGTTGCAGTTCGATTACCTTCTCAACAATCTTGAGTTCTACTTGGGAAGGACCGACTCGAGCAGGGTCATTTCTAAACCTCTCCAACTCCTTGTTTAATCTCTATAGCTCCCTACGAATGTGGCCAAAGGAATTCCGATCCCATCGTTCCAAAAAAGAAGATAGGCCGTTCATCTTTTGCTGAAGATCTTGAAGGGAGGCTACATTGCCCCCATCCTTCCATGCTTGTTCCAATGTGCCTGAAAAATCCTGATGGGTTTCCCACATCACCTCATATCTGAAACAGCCCTTTCTACGTTGTTGTGCCCTCCTCTAGTTCCACTGCAACATGATCGGGATATGGTCTGAAGCAGCCGCTGACAAGTGTTTCACCGACACTGCTGGGAACCTGGCACTCCAGTCTGCTGAGGCCAAGGCCCGATCAAGGCGCATCTGGCAGTAAGAACCTCCTGTCACCTTCTTCTCAAAGGTCCAGCTACAGCCTTCATAGCCCAAGTCGTGAAGACCACAGACATCAACCATTTCTCGAAAGCCAGCGATTTGTGCAGGACTTCTCTCCTGTACACCGACATGCTCCGATTGATGTAAAACTTCATTAAAGTCACCAATACACAACCAAGGTAGATGAGATGATGAATTTCATTATGTCCCAAGTCTTCTGTCTTTCACTCGTCTGAGCCTCCCCGTAAACACAAGTAAGCCTCCATGGTTCAGTATTGCCCTCGCAAATAATAACATCTATATGATACTGTGAGTACGGTAACAAATCCATCTTTACTTCATTATTCCAGAAAATACCAAGCCCGCCGCTGCGGCCAGTACTGCTTACAGCAAAAGCATTATCGTAGCCTAGAGAACCTTTCAAACCTTCCACTCGTGCCTTATGTACCTGGGTTTCAAGCACACATAGCACAGATGGGGCAAACTTCTTCGCTAGTTCGCGAAGCTCTCTAACCGTCGCGGCGTTGCCAAGTCCGCGACAGTTCCAGCTGAGGCAATTCATTGTGACTGGCGGCGCTCCTTTTCAGAGCCCGCCTCAATTTTGCTTGGTGATTTTTTCAAAGCCTTCTCGTTCAACTGTTTCAGTACATTCAGGTCCCACTTTACCTCAGAAGCAACCTCACAACCTTTTATAGAACTTGTGTCAGTGTCATTTAGGTCTTCTCCCAATATTTCATGTTCTTTTTTTAGAACATCCTTATTGCTGATTGGGGAAAGCTCCTGAGTAGATTCATTTGCAAATTCTATTGCAGAGCATTTAGAATTAGAACCTTCCTTAACCATGTCCTTTTTTCCATTTTGCAAAATAATCACACCAGTTGCATATGTTGCATTATTTTCTTTCAATATCTTACTGTTGCTTTTAGCTCTTGTTCGTGCAGGTTCAGTTACAGCATAATCCGGCACATCATTAAGTACGCCCTTGTTATCATCTAACATATGCACAGAATTTTGGGGCCACTTGATAAATTTCAGTGTCAAACCATGGGAAAAAGTGGGAATTTCACCCACGAGAGCAGCTTCCAAGGATTCTGAAGAAATACCAACTTCATATGCTATATCACTAACACTAATTTTTCCACTGTCAATTAGCTTTCTAAGTACTACAGCAATATCACCAGAACTCATGTGATCCCCACCAACAGAGGAGAACAGAGGGATGACCAGTACCTGTGTCCCAGACTCGACGACGGTGAACGACGATGGGGATGTGCCGGATTCGAGCTCCGGTGTGACGAGGAACAGGTGGGTGATCGGCTCGCGTGACGCAGCACCAAGACCAGCCACGCCTCCGTCGTAGATGCCGGCGGCGGCAGAGGAAAATCGCCTCGCGCAGAGGAGTCGATGGCGGCTAGGGGAGCCACTTGCAGGGAGCAGGGGTGGCGTTTCAGGGGAACGGGGACGAGCCATCGGCGGCGGCTTAGAGGTGTTGGCCACGGCTGCAGCTCCGCTCGCGTCGGAGGTCACCCGAGCGTTGCAGGGATGGGTGGTGGGTGGTGGTGCCGGCGTCGAGGTCGTCCCCGGCCTGGTTGGAGGTGCGACGGCGGGTTAGGGTTCGGGGAAGAGGAGTGAGGCCAGTGCCAAGGCCCGGCTGCGGAGGTGGTGCGGTCGGCGGTGAAGGCGAGGCAGCTGCGTTGGGGCCCCTCGGGCGGATGGCGCGAGGCGGCACAGCGCCCGACGGTGAGGAGAGCGGGCGCCAAGAGGAAGGACTGGCCAACGAGCTCCGGGCTGGGAACAGGAGAGAGAGCTGGAAGAAACCCTAATCACCTAGGGAATCGCCTCGAGCCGCCTCAGCGCCGAGGAAGAAGAACTGGCTGTTCTATCTATATATTTATATTTAACAAGTATATAAACCTAAATACTGTATGGACCTTGGGCCACTTAGGCCAGTCCTAGGCGTGGCCCAAAACACCTTGTATGGTATAGTACCTCTGACTTTCTAGCCCAACAACCACCGGCCCAGTCACAGAAAGCTCAAGCGCATCTCTCCCCGATATGATTCCTTCGCACAATTCGGTCGGCATCTTCCTTCACTCCCTCGGTTCCTCTTCCTGTTCCTGTTTTCGATATCTCTTCTTCTTTTTTTTGATTGCCTCTTATCTGGGTACAGTTGTAACATCTGTTCGTACACACACACGTCCACTCAACGCACGCACACTACCCTATACACCCGTGTACAAACAGACCTACAACTACACACAGACCGAAGATCGCGTCCTTCTTGAGATCACCGAAATCCTTTAACTCCGTAGACGACGGGCACGTCGTAATCCCCTTGTGGCACCACGCGCGAGAGGCATATGCTTGGACCTGTTCTAAGCAAAGATTGGGAACCTACTGTTCCTGGGTGAGAACCAGCCTCTAAGCTGGGCTTCGAACGCTGGCCGGCAAGGAGCCACCCACCGGCTCTTGCCACCCGCACTACGTGCGGTTCTCGATATCTCTTCTTCTGATGGATCTTCTCACAGGACTTTCGTGAAGCCAGAAGACGCTCCGACAAGACCGCAAGAGGAGCCGCGGCCGCCGGTCGCCACCAGCACCAGGGGGGTAGGCAGGCGCCACCGCGCCAGCTAGGTCGCTAGGCGCGGTCACGGAGCCCGGATTTTGGTCGGAGCCTGCTAGTCTGGACTCTGGAGGCGTGTTGGACGGCTGGCCCTCCTCGCCGCAGCCGATCGGTAGCCGCACCCGCACTGTCAGCAAGCTGGGCACTGGGCACGGGGCAGCGATGCCTGCGCCTTACTTGCACGTGTGCAGAAAGCCAAGAAGTTGCAAGCAGACAACTGACCGACTGCGGACAGCTGACATGAACCTTGCAGTAAATTCCTCTTTTCTTAAATCTAAATTTTTAACAAGTGATTTATTAATGAAGATATTTTGTATAGATAATTGAAGTCTGGTGAAAACGTTATGTTACCTCCACGATCTCAAAACATTGATACATTGTCACTATTTGGCACATCGATACAGTAGTATGTATAGTTCTCATGTATACAGTTCTCATGTATGTAGTATTTTGATCTAGTGCTGGTGTTATATTTACTTTGATAATGGTCTTAAAGCATCTCTAACAGGACTCTACTTGAGTCCCCATAGCTAAAATGAGAATGTATACTAGAAAAACAAGCTCTAGCAGGGTTCATACTCGGGCCTCGAAAATGAGGTCAGCACCCAAATCTCCTCAACTGACCCATTCTGGTGGGTGAACGGGGGCTTCCAGCCCTGGACCCCACGCTTTGCGTGAGAGCTCCACCAGGGCCATGCTCGCCTTAATCTTGGCCAAACGGGCCACCCGGCACGGCAGTGGCACTGGCCCGGCTAGGCACGGCACGACCAGGCATGACACTACGTGGCATGGCTACCTAACCGTGCCGTGCCTGATAATGTCGTCGTGCCCAAGTACAAGCCTAGACACGGCACTATCAGGTACACTAGTGCACAAACTATTTCTCTTGACACTAACGTTTTATTTCTACTAGCGGTTTCTATTTAGAACAGCCTGTAGAAATCGGCCGTATTTCTACAGGCGGTTCTCTTAAGGAACCGCCAGTAGAAATCGATTTCTACTGGCGGATTTCTTAAGGAACCACCAGTAGAAATAATTTGAAATTAATTTTTTTGAGTTTTTCAAACTTTCTCGGATGGAGAAACTCCCAAAATAAGAGTTGTAGATCTCGAAAAGTTATGAAACTTTGTAGTTGACAACTTTTTCATTTGAAATCATCTTTTTATGGAAAACTACGAACAAAATTTTCAAATTTGAAATTCAAATTTTGCAAATGACCTCGGATGGAGAAACACTCTAAATGAAAGCTATAAATTCTTAAAAGTTATGAAACTTTATACTTAAACATTTTTTCATTTAAATTCATTTGGACCCTCAAATATTTAATTTTCTGTCGGATTTGTATAATATGTGGGGAACAAAAATGAGATATAGATACAAGTGATTTTGTGGTGCAGTGGTAAGGAAGGGATTGTGTGAGGTTGAGGTCGCGGGTTTGAATCTCACTGGCCACGTAGCGCATGATTTTATGCAAAATAATGAATATTTTTTGCCTTTTAAAAAAATATTTTTGCTATTTAAAAATATTTTTGGCCTTTTTAAAAATATTTTTTAAAAAATATGTTTTCTATTTTTTTGGTGTTTTTCTGGCAACGATTTCTATAGGCGATTCCTTAAGAGAACCGCCTGTAGAAATCCATTTCTACTGGCGGTTCTCAAACAACCGCCAATAGAAATGACCGATTTCTACTGGCCTCCCGTACTGGCGGTTCCGAAAAATGCCAGTACAAATGCGTTTGGAACCGCCAGTACTGGACTTTTCCATACTAGTGGTATTAGCCGTGCCGTGCCGTGCCACTAGGCACGACGGCACTGCAGTGCTAGTGCCGGCACAGGCACTACAAGTCTATAACATCTTTGAACACTCAGAATATGAAGAAGATCATGTATTTGACAAGTACATATACATACACTTAGTACCCAAAACACCACAGAACAAAAGAAAAGATGGAATTCACAAACACAAACAGCAAGAGATAACAAAATAAAAGTTTATTATCAGCTTTAGGGCAATGGCTGCCTCATTAAAAACCTGTCTAGATAAAACTCACCCTTGTGAGAAACCCTAGATAGAGAAAAAGAGTGCAGCCCAGCTCTGAATAATTCATTGTCCATCATCCAAATTCACAGGTCCAACAATATTACAGTCCATTACATAAATAATAACTGATAACTAAGAAACTAATCAAGATAAAGCTCTTCAAACACTTCTTCCAGCTCCTTGTCCTCCAGATCATGTTGCAGCCTTGCCTCTGCCGCCTCCCAGTCCTGAAAAATGTTTAGTTTGATTGTATTAGACATGTAAACATACTATACTGTACAAGTAACTATGGGCTTGTTCAGTTAATTCACCTTGATGCTGGTGAGCATCTCCACCATCTCAGGCTTCAGTCTCCTCCGCCGCTCCTCGATGATCCTGCCAGTCACAGGAATAGTTAAAATGTCTTTAGCCATAATAGACAACACTGGATAGGTGAGTTTGTGCTGATGCCACCAGTTCAAAATGTTGAAATCATCATCTAACTGAATAACAGGTTACACATTTCAAGTAGAAAATAAGCTCAGAAGTATTAACAGAAGAACTTGCAGCCTATAGTAGAGAAGTTGCAGAATAATCTCTAGACAAATTTAAAGTAGTAGCTAGAGGGTGGATACTACTAGCAGAACCAACACCAACATCATCATCATAAATTTTATCCCAAGCAGACCTTTTCTTACAAGACAGGTTTGGAACAGGAGTAGGCCTCCTCAACCTAACAGATCTATATTTTGGTCTCATATTTACTATAAACATCAGTAAGTCAAGCTCTGGTGCCAAGATGGTAAGTATCATACTCTATGTCGGTTAGGTTACCCAACCTATGCAGCACTCTAAGGAAACCTTTTATTTTAGCTCTAGGGTCCAAGATGAATGCAAAAGAATAAAGCAAAGGAATATCCCTCTAGTATGTATTATATTTGTCTATCATAGGTTGTACCACAGGTCTAAGGTGAGTGTCATTACCATAACTATTCATGTGTATAGCAATCTTAACAAGATAATGAATCATCAGAGGAGATGTAGGATAGTACACAGAAGACAATGCAACTGTAGCATCATAAAACAGTTCAAGAAAATGAAGCACTTTTTCTGCAATAGCCTAATGTTCTTTAGTTAAAAGTAATGGATCACCTTCATTTCTAGGATAATGAGCATGCATGAAAGTAGTGAATGGAATCCTATGAGGAAACAAATGTTTAAGCATCAGATAGGTATAATTCCACCTTACCTCCATATCTAGCTAAAATTTTCTAGGCCTAACATTAGTTACGATGCAATAGCTTTTATATGCAGCAATTCTTTGATTAGAGGAGTTTAAAAATAATATTGCAGTTCTAAATATTTCAATCAAAGGCTTAAGATATTCAAGGACCTCCTTAACAATCAGGTTGATAATATGATAAGCACAACACTGATGCATGAACATAGAATTAACAGCAGAAACATTAGCAGTAGAAGGATCATCAACAACATCAATATCAAGATATTTAGATAGCAAACGCCTAAGTAGACGCATGGCAAAAGCATTAGATGATGCATTATCTAAAGTGACAGCAAACACCTTTTTAGTAAGTCAGCAATATTTTGCCCATTATGGGACACATCAATAAGCACAAGACCAAGCACCCTCTTCTCTAGTTGCCAATCAGAGTTAATGTAATGAGCAACAACGGATAGGTAGTCCTCTTTGGCATTACCAGACCAGATATCAGAGGTTAAGCACATACAATTAATAACAGTAGATTTAAGAGTCTCAACAAGTTTAGCCTTTGTATCACTGAAATATTTAACCATGTCTCTAGTGGTGGTTTACCTAGAGACATGAACATATGCAGGGTTGTGAGCAGTTCTAATATAGTCCTCAAAAGCCTCAGATTCATCCAATCTGATAGGAACATCTAGCCTACCAATCAATCGAACAAGTTCAGTACAAGCACAAAGAGGACAGTACTCCCAATTACGCATACTGCCATCAGGATTAAAAGAGATCTGAGACTAAGACATGCGAGTTTTTTCACGCCTCCTAACACATTTGTCCCTATGCCGAGTGAGGTGACCAGTACATGCCACCACTAGAGAGAGCAGAATACTACTTAGAGCAGTGGATGCACTTAGCAGCACACCTTACCTTCTTACCTTTGACGGTTTTGTAGTGCTTCTTGAAATCAAGCTAGACGGCCACGGTGGAAGAATGACAGCGCCTAGCGCTGTTCTCATCCTCTCCACCTTCCTCGTTGGCAGCCCCTTCTTCACCGTCGCCAACCTCAATGGGAGCTTGCGCGTTATGGCCGATTGAGCCGAACAACTCCTCGGCGTCCTCGCGTAGGTCATCCTCATTGTCATCTCCGGCCATCCCGCATAGCTACCTCTCCGCTCGTTAGTGCCGACCTCGATTGTGTCCTCTTCGGAGCCCGGCATTGTCATTCGCAGTCGTCGGCGTCCCGGTTCCTCGATGGCTAGACAAGAACACAAGAAACACAAAACAGTCAGATCTAGGGTTAGGGACTCAGGGTAAGCAAGTTAGGTTAGGATTAGGGTTAGGGTTAGAGTTAGATTTACCTTCGAAGCCGGAGCACCGGAATCGCCGGCGACGAGGATGACCCTGGTTCCTCAACAGATCTGAGTCCGGAGCACCAGAGAAGCAGACATCCGGTTCCGGTGTGGTCGACGGAGACGAGGATGAGGACGACAACGTGAGGACGATGCTACATCGACGGTTGGAGAACAAGAAGATGGGTGATTTGTGCCGTGCCGTCTGCTAGTACCGGCCACCGATGGCTCTGGATGCCACCGGAAGGGAAGACGAGAGGAGACGACGAGCAAGGCAGACGAGAGAGTGACTGAGCGAGGCGAGAGCGTGGCGGGGAGGGGGAAATGAATTAGGGTAGGGATGGAACCCTCCCCCCGGCCGCAGCGGCTTATATAGCCGCCCCCACCCCCCCAACGGGCAAATCCAACGGATGGATGGAGCGGGGTAGGGGGATCCAACGGCTCTTAAGCCGCTTCCGTGCCGCCGCCGTGCCGTACTTGGGCCGGCACTGTGGGCCGAATGGCGGTCTAGGCACGCACGGCACTAGGGTCAGGCCGTGCCAGGCACCCGGGCATGGTAAGAGGTGGGCCGGGCCATGCTTGGGCCGTGCTTTTTAGTGCCATGCTCGGGCCGATCCATCGTGTTAGTGCCAAATGGAAAATTATGGCTCGCCTACTCCTCCCCTTTCTCTGTTGGTTTCTCCCTTCCCTCTGGCTGCTCCACCAGGGCCACGCAGTCTCAAGGACGACAGCTGATGCGAGCACGGCCAACCACGGAGACGACGAGCGCGAGCACCGTTGGCCCCCTTCCCTCCAGCGAGCACCCCCACCTCTCCCCCACATGAGCATGACTGCCCCCTCCCCTCCGACGAACGCCCTCTTTACTCCATCCTGTCCACGTGAGCATGAGTGCCCCCTCCCCTCCGACGAACGCCCTCTTCACTCCTGTCCACGTGAGCATGACCGACCCCCTCCCATCCGATGAGTACAACGAGCACAGTTGCCTCTGGTCCCTGTACAGATGAAGAAGTAAGAATGACGAGCGGTCCTGTTCGTCATGATGAGCGGGTCATGTTCGTCATTGTGTACTGAAATAGATTTGGGAGCTTTTATTTGGGTGGTACTACTGGATAGTAAGTATAAGTTTGGCCCAACAAAAATAGGGTGAGCAACCAAATCGAAAATGGGGGCTCTGATTTGAGGTCTGTTGCTATAGATACTTTGAGGCGTGAAAATTGATGACTCTCTTAAGAGTAATAAACAGCTTTGTAGGTGTGAGTCACAGCAGATCAAAATGCAACAGAGAAAACATCTAGACACAAAAGGTGAGTAAGAATTTGGACGCTCTTGCAAACATGATAATAATATGCTAAATTTTGCTGCAGAACGATGTAAAAATTCCTGATATAATGATGGACACCGCTAGACGCGAAGTTTGCTTAATACTAGTACAAAATCATATGCCACCGTAGGACACCTCATCAAATATTTTATTCATTTCTCAGATTTGCGTAGAGAGGTATGAGAAATGGCTCTTGTGTCCTCCTCTTCAAATTTGAGGCTGTAAATTTCAGAACAAAAAGAAAATTCAGACAGAAACAGTGAAATCCTGTCAGCGCCAGTCATCGTTAACACAAGCCATAATAGTTGTTACCAAAAGACTTGTACTACTTAAAAGATAAGGCAAGTTATCCTAGAAATTGCTAACATGTATCGCTGATCACACATCAGGATTGCAGGAACTTGTATAATTCAGTCGAGTACACTAGCCAACATGCATGGGTCATCGTCAATGGGCGCCTCCGTGGCTGAGCTGCACGCAGCACGCGCACAGATCCCTCCGTGGAACTTTCGTTCACGCGGGTTGTCTGTGTCACGATCATGATAGGGTACGGTGCCTGATTTCCCTGCCATCGTCATCGTCGACAGGGATCCCGTTGATCTCACCTTGCTTGTCGACGCCATTCATGCCCTTCCGATCAGAATTTTCGTCGGGACGCTGGTCATTTGGCGACGGGCCGTAGACTTTGCAGCCTATCTTGCAAGCGTTTTCCCTCTTTCACAAGTCCCTCAAGCGACACGGATACACGATCGAGGAGCACGCAGGCCACGGCGTCCTCGTTGGTGGATACAGCGAACCATAACCGATAGGACAGGCAGACAGTGAGCGCTCACGACCGAGGAAAAACCGAAAAACCGCAGACGATGATCACCGTGGAAAATTACTGGATCCAGCAGAGTTAATTGACTGTCGTCTGCTAGTATTCTCTTGTCGGTGGTGTGTGGGCAAGCCAAGATTCAAGAATCCTTGCCTTGCCTCTGTTCCATTGTCGTGATGCATAGTCAGAAATTCTAATTAAAACAAGTCGTCACAGCACAGGAATCCGGTCGTTTATCACCTCCAAACACCGACGTACTCCTACTGTTGTGCCGTGGTCCTAGATTGGACGGAGCTCAGCTCGGGGGTTCACTAGCAGGATATGGTGACAGGAGGAAATGAACTGGCAGCTTCGCTCTTCCTGGTCGTCTCCGGTCGACTTGATGCTGGTGGGCATGAGTCGTCGTCAATGGCCCCAGCCCCGTTGAATGTGCTAGTAGGCTGATAGGAGTAGATGAAGAATAAGACAAGGAGAGCGCAGACTAGGCGAATCACACATAGATGATTCATTTGGGTAGTTTATTTATGGTCTCTAAACCCATGAGTCGGTTGTTTAGCTTCTTAAACTTGTTCTCGATGTCTAAACTTAAAACACCCATTTGACTATTTAATCTTGTTCATTTGTATTATCTTGGTAACTAAACTTATAAATCAATTGTTTAGATCCTCATTCTATGTTTGGGTGTCATAGCTCCTCCAAGCAGGTCTTAGACCCATGCTTATATGCTAATATGACATGATGACATCTTTAGCCCTATATTAACTCCTTCTCCCTCCTTCCTCCCACTGTAAGTTATCTCCTACCTTGCAAGCGGCTCAACACGACATGGATTGGGAGGCATGACCAGAGGCAAGGGCAACAAAAAATATAGTGAAAACCGTATCCACCGTGCCTCTATGTAATGCCATGGATAGTTACCACGTGTCCAGTCAACATGATCCAATAGCGCACCTAGGAGATTTCCTCGTATGTTCAGCATGCCACTTTAGTAGCCTCCCATGCCCACTGCTTTTCTGCCAGTCATCATGGGTTGTTAGATCGTGTTGACTGGACACATGACAATTATCTATTGAATGTATGCAGGGAGGCACGGTGGTTACAATTTGCACTGAATTTTTTCCAGGCAACAGTATCAAGGTGGGCTCCCAAGCATGGCCGTAGTAGCGCTCACCCAAGGGTCAAGCATGTTAGCGTGTCACATTAGCATACAATCACTGGTCTTGACCCGTTTAGATTGGCTGTGAGATCCAAATAAATTAAAGATTAGAAACCTAAATGGTTGTTTAGTGACTGAACATGTTTGAGTATCTAAATAAGCGATCTATAAATTTAAGGACCGGGACGATGTCTAAATAATAAGTTTGATGACCTAAAGATTTGCATGTCTAGGGCCCAAAATGCCATAGCCTAATAAATTTGAGGACTAAAAGCATCTAGGTCCTCAGTTAGGTTTTGGCAATTAATGATGACTCAATCATTGTGACTAATGTGTATTTTTCAAAGGTATTATAAGTTAGGTCACAATAATGATTGATTAATAGGCAATCAATGGTTTTCTATGTCCTTGTTGCTGGATTTTATTTTTGGTTTGTAAAGAATATGTGACAAGATTAAGGATAGACTAGTTCTAAGTATCAATTTGCGTTGAGAGACACTTAAAGTAGTTTAGGACTTTATTTTTTTCTTTGACAATACTATAAAGGGGTAACTTGACCTAGATGAGTCTAGTTATCAGGTATGGTGCACACTTGTCAATCTTGGCCCTACATAGCTCAGAGGAAGCCTAAATATTAATTGAAAATAACACCATTCACAAATATGGTTGAAATGGAAGTGAATGGAGGTTACTAGTAGCACCAAATTAAGTGCTCTAGTCAAGAGTACACCAAACAAAGTGTTGCGTGTAGCAAGTTAGGTTTCTTCACTAGATTTGTCCGATGGTGGGTCATGAATGTGTCTGGTGTCCACCAGAGGGGTTCCAAAGAACACTTTTGCTCACCGAATTTATCTGGTGGTTAGCATAAAAACACTATACATTGTACAATAATGATTAGTTTTTGGAGTCTACCATTCAAACACTCACTGAATTTGTCAGGTGTTCAGTTCAATGTAGAACCCGACTAACCAGTCTATCATTTTCAGTGAGTGGAGTTCAAACAGCCTTATTAGAGTGGGGGGGGGTTATACCACTCCATCTCGTCCATGGCTACTGTCTTGCCATGCATATTGAACATTGCCACACACCTATTGGAAGTGTGCATCTATTTCTAAGAGATCACCAACCCTGTAACACCACCAACACATTGGTATATTTGACGTTATGTAATAAATTATAGTTTCTGATATATTCCATTTTATTCACGACACACATATGACTAGTGTTTGGTGCCCTTCAGAAACTAGGTGCCACAGCTTTGAAGCAAAGGTTTTCATATGCTGTTGCTTGGAGACAAGCGGTATATCTCTTAGGGGGAATGACATAGTGCAACCTATAGCTAGGTTTTCATATGCTCTTGCTTGGAGACAAGCGGTATATCTTTTAGGGGGAATGACATAGTGCAACCTATAGCTACTAAGGGCCATTGCACAAAACTAGAGAATAATGGGCCATGCCAGTCTAGACATCAAGCTTGGCCTACAACAAGGTTCAAACCTTTTAACACTGTTGGGGGTAGCATTATAGGATAGGCATCCCACTAATGTTCTCTGACCAAATTATATAGTTTAAGGAATCAAAATCAAGATTTAGGGCCCATTTGTAGCCTCTAGTGGCTATTTTGTAAATATAAGCCCCATAGAGGGTGAAAATAATGAAGATGTCCCCTCCTACCTTCCCTATAAAAGGAGGAGAGAAGGTGAGGAGGTTGATCTGGCTCCTTGCCTTCCCCTCTTTTCTGGCGCTCTCAGTCCCTTCGTCATTCCAATTAATGTTGGTGGGACCAACAAACACCACACAATAAGAATAACTCTTAATCTTATCTTCGGGCCCCATTCTTCACAGGAGTGGCCGACTGCGGTTACATACACCTAGCACTTGTAAAACTTCTCAAAGGACTCATCATTTGAAACACTAATTATTGAATTTAAACAAGTTGAGCTACCATGCTCAATAGGTACAATAACAGTTTATACTTTATGTGATGCTCAAAAGGTTAGATAAGGCTAAACAACGACAAGCATTCGAAAACAATTATGGATTTCAACAAATTTATATCATAAGTCAAAATCATGCATGGTAACCATCTAATTAGAAAGGTTCTAAGAGCATGACTATTATAACAATTTAAAGATACTTTGTAGAGGTTTTATACCTTTACCCATGAGTCATGATTCCCATATGCTTAGCTCACTTTTAGGGTAACTATTGGATAAATATGAAACCTTGCGACTACTAACATCTGTTATTGTGTGTGCCATTGATTTATTTTTGATAACACTATTATTATTTAATATTTTTCTAACAAACTAACTAGAGTTTGAGAAATTTTAGAAAATTCATTTATTTTATTTATTGTTTTCCATTCACAACCAAAATTTTGAAATTTAGGGTGTGACAAAAGCTTTAAGATCATCCCAAGTAGCCAAGGAGATCGAAGGATCAGACCACTGAACTAGTATATGGGGCACCATAGTGTTGACGGTGAATAGCATCAACATTTAATAGACCATTAAACATGGGAAAACTTGAATATCTAGAAAGCTAGGGTTTTATCTCATAATTTTCACAAGTTTCGGTGATTTGTGATTTTTCACGGATTAATCCAAAAAACCATGAAGGACTTAATTATAAAAATACATCTCAGAATTATCCCATGGTGGAGAAGACTCCACCGAATTCTAAAAGCATATAGAAGATACCAGAGCAAACCTGAGGTGAGGCCGGCCGGCCCCACTGTTGATGGTCGTTAACGTACAAATCTAACCGTCAACTAGCCATAGAAAAGGATGCAATTGCGATCACCAAAGTAGATATAGGGTTTGCACTGACAGAATTCCACGAGTTTTGGTGTTTCACTGTTTCTGCAGGCGTAAACTGGAAAAGATGCAAACCCAGAAGCTTATCGGAACATAGAACGGAAAATCGGATGCCACGGCAGCGCAGGAACAATCTAGAAGGGACCAGAAGACACCACGCCGAAGCGGAGGCCCGGAGGCCTCCAGGCCAGACCGACCGGTGCAGGCCTAGACCGGCCGGTGCAGGCTCTGCCCGGCCGGGGCGGCCCGCTTCGCCCAGGTTGCTCCACCGCCTTTGAGGATCGATCTTAGCCGTCCACCAATGTTGGTTTCATTTGGTGGCTCACGATCATCACCTAGGGCTATAAAAGGAGGGCAGGCCCCCCCAGGGAGGAGGCACATTCATTCATTCCTCATTCGAAGTCCGATCATTAGCCAGAAACCCTAATCAGAGCTCCTTAGCTAAGGTCTAGATAGCTAGTTAGAACTAGAGAGAGGCAAGCGAAGGTTTGGATTTCGGAGCCATCAAGAGCTTGGATTTGGTATATTTCTTACCTCTCACCTTTGTTCTTTTTCATTGTATAGTTATATGATTGCTACAATTGAATTGATGAATACTTATCTACTTATATTTATAGTTATATTGTTCTTTGTCTATTGTGGTTATATGCTTAGTATAGCTAGATTGACATTATACTTATCCATAGGTTCGTATAGCGCTCATCTAATTGATCGTTGGGTGAGTGGTAAACATTGTGTAAGCATGGTGCTTATATATTGTTTATCTACAAATGCACCCTATAGGCCGGGCTTGGTAGATCACGGGTGTGACAATCCTGTTGAGTCCTATGTAGTCCAAACCCCGTTTATAGGCATAGTAGTGCTTTTGTACGAAGGAAGGGCGTGCTATGTTCTCAAACTTCTCTAGTATGTCCACTATAAATAGATATAATGCTAACCTTAGCTACGATTACTAGGTGTAATTGCACTAACCATGATATGCATTGACATGTAGCTAGGAATAACACTTATCATTTATCTTGAATATCTCTTGATGTTACGCTAGTAACCCTAATGATATAGTTAGGAGTCTCTATCTACAATGGTTTATGCCGATGATTTATACTTATCTTATCATTTATCTTGTGACTTACCCCCTGCATTGAGTAGTGAGGACATGGTTATGCCTATCCGTTACACTCTAGGCTATCACGCTACCTTTACACGAGAGCCATGTAGACCTTCCTTTAGAAAAATATAAATAACAACATTATTCATCAAGGTAATAAGCATCAAGAGCCTCCAAGGTAAAATACTACAATGGTATTTGATCTGTGGGCTTATGGATACTATTTTTATATTTTAAATGGTGGCATGATTTAATTCACCACACCCCTTTTACTTTGGTGTTATGCTCTTATTGGATGACAACTTGACATTCTAGTAGCGATGCTTGTTTATCTGCCTACAAGCATTTTTAGTCCACCCCCGTATGTAGGACTAGCATGGGCACGGTTGCGAGATAACATTAAGAGGTGTCAACACCCCACTTGCAAGGCTGGATTATCTTTAATTATGATATTTGACGATTATGCTATCACCCCCATTTATCTTTATTTATCTTGGCCCCCACCTAATAGTCATCTTCCTCAAGCACCTTTCACCTTCTTTGAGGATCAATCTCAATATAATTGGGGATGACAACCTACTTCATGTTTAGAAGTTAGTAATTCGGTTTGATCGAATGCCCGTAGTGCGTATCCCAAGCACCTTTCACCTTCTTTGAGGCTATAAATATAGGGCTGGACCCCTAGGGAAACACTAATTCATTCAATACCTCAAGTCATTTGGTGATCAAGTCATCTAGAGCCTAAAGCCCTAGTTCATTTAGAGCCTTTCTTATTCATAGTTTAGCCTAGTTAGATCTAGATTAGAGGAAGTCAAGTTCTTCATCGATCTTGGATTCCCGAAGTTGTCAAGAAGAGAGGAGTTCGATATAGTTCTTAAACTCTTCTTTCTTATTGTAATATCTACGTTTGTACGATCATTACTAGCAATATTATTCTTTATTATTATATTCTTGATTATATTGTTCATTGTTGACTTTAATATGTCTAGTATAGTTAGTTTGCTATTATATTCATACACATGTTCATATAGCACTCACCTATTCAATTGTATGGTGAGTGGTAGGTTGTGTGTAGGCGTAGTGTCTAGATGCATTACTTATCTATGAATATCCCCAGTTGTGCTAAGTCGTGAGGTAGGTCGTGGATATGACAGATCCATTGAGTCCTTTATAGGCCTTCTCCCATACGGTGGTTTCGTAGAGTGAGATTGTCAGGTTAAGTTTATATTCGTATACATGAGGTTCCTGTACTTAGCTTCTCCTATTCATGACTCTGTTGTGTTTGGAAATTATAGTAGTATTACTTAATGATAATTATTAGATGTACTTGCACTAGATGGAGTATCCTTGACTGTAGATAGAATACATATATAGGAGTTATTTCTCTTTATTTGGATTAGATGAACGTTAACATACTAGATTGCTATGAATTAGAATTATGTATTATTTATTTATATATATATATATATATATATTTATATTATATATATATATATATATATATATATATATATATATTTTTATCATGTGACACAATTCCTGTTATGAGTAGAGTTTATACATTGGCTAATAAAATTAGGAAGTATTTCTGTCTAGCCACATAAAATGATAGATTAGTACCATTAAATATTCCTAACTATACAATTAGGGATGACAACCTAGTTCGATGTATAGGAGTAAAGGTAAGAGGATAGGTGGCTATAGTTGCTAATGACAAGTTAATCAGTACCATGTGCCTTCTAATGTTGTTTTGATGATGACACTAGGAAGTGCCAACACATAGTCACTGTGTCGAAGAAAACAAGTGTTTTAATCGTTTATATGTAATTGGAAAACTGGAATGACCCCCAATAGCCAAACCATGAAAATCATCAATGATTTGAGTATATAAGGTAATACCAACTTCAATCCAAAGCTTGTTTTTTATAGCATGGCAAACCCTTATAAATAGAGAAATCAATAGCAACATTAGAAGACAGTCCAAACTTATATTCTGTAAATTTTGAGCTACTAGGTTAGAAGTGTAACCGGTAGCCATTACATCCAACTCAAGTTGGGACTGCAGTGGACATATAGCAATCATAGTGCAGGAATCATATGCACGTGGAGATAGAGAATCGACTACCCGATTATCAAATCCCTTCTTGCAGACGATGTGGTATTGTAGCCCGAGAAGTTTGGTAAGAAAAACTTTATGTCGCTGAGGTGTATTGAGATGTTGCTTATTTAAGTGTACCAAACATCGCTGATATGTGAAAATGAGGAACTCAACCAATTGCAAATAGGAACACCATTGATCCACGGCAGGAAGGATAGCCAGTATTCCTTTTCATAAGCAGATGACCTAGATTAGGGCCAAGGGTCTTACTGATGTATGCTAGGGGTGGCCATCCTTGATCAACACCCCAATGCCCATGCAACAAGTATCAATTTTAATGCAAAATTGTTTGGAGAAGTTAAGCATGGTCAATATATAGAGATTAGAACTTAGGGCATGTTTGAGTGTAGAAAAATATAGTTTTGGTTAATAGTCCAAACAAAGAGGATATTAGGCTTATATATGATGTTAATATGTTTGGAAAACTTTCTATACAAACTAGCAAGTTCTAGAAAGCTAAGAAGTCCTTGACATTAGTTAGAGTTGGCCATGACAAAACTGCCTCAACTTTGGACAGATCAATGGTGGAGACACCTGTGACACTATGTGATCTAGGTAGGTAATATGTGGATTGGCAAACATGTATTTGGGGAGCTTAACATGCCAGTGGTCACAATAAAGTAAGAAGTGGACTTGCTACATATGTGACAGATGCTCCTCATAAGATGCACTAAAAACCAAAATATCATCAAAGAAAATAATGATGTATTTTCTCAACAAGGGTTGTAGGTGTCTGTATTCTACCATGTGTTGTAATCAAGTTATTAAAGTAGCAAGGCCCTCGTAACAAGTTAGTTGCTTCATGCAAGTGTTTTGTCATCTAATATGATTCACCTTTTGCCTCGTTTACCAGTTGTGTGGACTCAGT
Source organism: Chrysopogon serrulatus (assembly GCA_015844335.1). NCBI lineage: Eukaryota > Viridiplantae > Streptophyta > Magnoliopsida > Poales > Poaceae > Chrysopogon > Chrysopogon serrulatus. The sequence goes on along the minus strand of JADLZL010003293.1, from coordinate 88,447 downwards.
CTGTTTGTGACATTCATGTGATTAATCGAGATAGAACCATAGCATGGAACCTGTGCACTCTCCACCTAGCTATACATTGCTAGTTATGTAAGGACCCTGCTGGAGGCGGCCCCTGGGTGGCTAGGGCTAGCATGGGAGAGGGCGGCGCTGCTGCTGTAGGGGCGGCAATGCTAGGGTAGAGTGGTGGCATGGGAGAGAGTGGAGGCGGCAGCGGCAAGAGGAGAGAGGAGAGGTAGATGGAGCAATTACTCTATTCTTGATTGATTAGATTGATTACATCTCTCTTATATATATACTCCTTAGTGGACTGCCTCTCAAGTAAAATCCTAGATATATCCTTAGGTGGTGTTTGGATTCCGAGATACAAAATGATTTTCCACCCTTCAAGGGTACTATTGTATCTTAGCCATCTATTCTTCACATCCCATTTAATCCTAGTTGTCCATCTATTTCTTTTCCCTATCCCACCTTTTATATCCTAGTATCCAAACGTCACCTTATAGATTGGATTCTCTTTCCCTAAACAAGCTCCTACTAATAAATCTATTTTATTTATTCCCTTTTTCAGCGGCATAGGCGGCAGTGGCTAGGGTGCCGGCGGTGCTCCCCTTGGGCTCGCTGCTCGCCCAGGGTGCCACGGAGGCTAGAGTTGGGGGCCTCTCATTAGGCGTATGACAATTATATTTTATCTCTATCTTCTTTTTGTGAGTTTGTTTCATCAACCCTGCCTATCATTATTCGATTATACCCCTCAACGTTATTGATAACTAAGTTATGGTAGCATTATAATCTCTCAATTTTTATTATTCCTAGCTACAACTTTCTCTGTGGATTAAATAGATAATGATAACTTGAAATATTTTGACGAAGTGCTATAATGATATTACATGCGCTTGCAGAATTCTCTAGTTGAGAATAAGAAATAATAACTACTTCCTCCATCACAAATTGTAAGACATTTGACTTTTTCTATGCTAAGTTTGACCACTCGTTCTATTCAAAACAGAAATACCAGCGTCCGGACGTCCGGACGCGGGTGTGCCTCCGGACTCCCTCGCCCAGCAACGCCTCCTTCTTCCCCACGCCCAGTTGCCCCCTCCCCCGCCCTCCATCGCGTGCCTACTGTCCTGCATGCCACCCACTACCCACTGCCATGGCGCGGTAGGGTCTCACCGGAGCTTCGCTGACCGCGGAGCTTCAGCGAGACCCTACCACGCCGCCAGCCTCCTCCTTCCCTCTCCCCCCGGCCGCCCCACCGCCAAGCTCCAAGCTCCGGCCATGGCGCGCCTGCCCTAGACCTGGCCCAGCCGTCGCTCCCGTCACCAGCTACCCTAAACCGCTCGCCACCATCCCCACTGTCTGTCTTCCCTTTCCCCCTCGGCCGGCCAGACAATCTATGCCCCACCAGATTTGGAGAAGAAAGGGGTGGAGCTTGATAGAACCCTAGCTTGCTAGAGTTGGAGGAGGAGGAGAGAGATGAGAGAGAGGAGGAGGAGGCCTACCTGGAAGAGTTCACCGTTGCCGTCGGTCACCGGGGAGGGAAAGAAAGGAGCATCAGAGAGCGGAGCGGCGTCCATCTGCGACGCGGGAGTCCGGCTACAAATGATATAGATTGGGATGGAATTTATGTTATTTATGTTATTTTTAAATTTCTTTTATTAATAAAATAAGCCACGACAAAAAAATAATATTTTGTAATTTTTTTTAAATAACACAAATGATCATAGAAAAAACAAATCAAACGTCGTATAGATTGGGATGGAACGAAGGAGTAGCATTCAACCTTTGATTGGCTCCTGCCTCGGCTGTATCGTTTCGTTCAATGCATGCCATGTGCTCCACATTTATACGTTTATATCCAAGATCTTGGGGATCAACAGGACACGTGCAGCTACAGTACATGACTCGTACCAGTAAAAGACAGTAGGATATTAATATATACTTTTCTTTTTGGCGATGTCGAGTTTTGCGCGACGGAATTTTTAATGTTGGAAGCATATTTTATTTGTAGAGTACCATACGTGTGCTGGTCCGGCTACAGGGCGATAGTCAAAGTCGGTCATGGCTGGCTTCAAATCACACGTCTCGTCGAAAATTCGCACGCAGAATATCGTCGTCGTGTCATCGTCTGGTCTGGTGAACAGACAGCCGCTGTGTGTCCTGCTAAATTAACCATGTGAGGCCTGTGCAAAACGTCTTATTTTCGCATTCAGCAGCCAGATTACGTCTACATATATACTCCTACTTACATACATACACAACAAGTAGAAAACGGCGACGAGTGTGTCGTCACGGTCCTCTCGCCAGCCGCTTTCAGCACCCAGCAGATGAGTCTTGCAATTGGGTCACGGCCCTCTCGCCGCTTTCAGCAAGGTAATAGCTACGTGCATGATTACATTGGAGTTGAAAATTAAACGATGGAGAGAGCGAGGGCTCTTGGTCTTGGGGCACATTTGTTTTTTCTACAGAACACGCGTACGCAATTCCTGTGGACGACAAATCATGTTTGACTGATCAACATCAGCGTGAAGCGTAATTTTATATCCTTTGAAGTCTGGAAAAAAAAAAAAAAACTTTCGCATTTGTCACTGCTAGTCTGCTACTCTGCCTACTGGTATATGAGTACAGAAGCTGTAGTTTTACATGTATGAGTTTATAAAAAAAAAAAAAAAAATCCTGCAACTAACCTCCAAGTTTTGAGGCCAACAAACCAATAAGAAACCTGGGAGGGGTCGGTCAGCCGGGAACGGATCTTCGCGTGTGTGGTGTGAGCTACAACTACCTCCGCTACTTACTCGTGCCGTGCGCGCGCTGTATATCACACCTTGATATATCCTGCTGGGCTGGGGAATCATCGGCTGGATCTGGAGACCCGACGCGGGTCGTCTCGTCCTTCTCGCTTCACCGGCAACCGCATCCTCTGCATGTGCAGAGCAGAGCCGGGCCGCCGCTGGATCATTTACAATCGATCTACTCCTCCGCCGCCGCCTCTATAAACAGGAGACGAGCCCCTGCTGCCGGTGGTGCCGCCTCTCCTGATCCATCCCCTCTTGCCATAGCTCTCAAGGTTCCATGGGGACGCAAGCACCGAGCTACTCTCCTGAAAAGGTACGTACCTAGTACGCGCAGTGCCTTCTTCTCCATCGATATGCATCTTTGCTGTTCATCGACGACGCACGACATGCACTGCGCGTCCGGGACTCCGGCGGTCCGGCCTGGTAACATGAACTCACCACCACATGCAGGAGGAGAAGCACGATGGCCGGACCCAACAGGAGAAGTCGATCGATGAGTGGCTCCCAATCAACTCCACCCGGAAAGCCAAGTGGTGGTACTCCGCCTTCCACAATGTCACCGCCATGGTCGGCGCCGGCGTGCTCGGCCTTCCCTACGCCATGTCCGAGCTTGGATGGTACGTACGCTACCTTTCATCGTCTCACAAATCCGCCTTCCGATCCGTGGCGACCACCATCCCCGACATATCATCAGACGATTGGTTTAATCTGTTGCTTAATTATCTGTTGGATGTTAATCGAGTGCCTGTAATTTGTTTGTTCTGGTCGTTCCTCAATTAGCGTTTCAATACAAATAGATAGATAGATGAAATAAGAAAAATCAAGATTTTCTTTTGTGGTGCCAAAAAATCTAAGGTGGCTCATCTGTCTCTTTCTTCCCTTATGTTGACCGCTAGAGGTCTCTTGACTTGTCTCTTCCCTGATTTTTAATTATATTTATTTTTTAGTAGTCCCATCTCATGTGTGTTAAGTTGCCACTGTTGGGCCAGTGCCAATCTAGTCTTGATTGTGACTCTTGCTTAACATCAGTCACCTGATAATAAGCAATTAATTACTGGGAGATGGATTTTAATTATTTGATCGGCATGCGTACATGCAGGGGCCCTGGCATCGTGGTGATGATCCTATCATGGGTCATCACGCTATACACGTTATGGCAGATGGTGGAGATGCACGAGATGGTCCCCGGGAAGCGGTTTGACCGCTATCACGAGCTCGGTCAGCACGTGTTTGGCGAGAGGCTGGGCCTCTGGATCGTGGTGCCGCAGCAGCTCGCCGTGGAGGTGAGCCTCAACATCATCTACATGGTCACCGGCGGCGAGTCCCTCAAGAAGTTCCACGACGTCATCTGCGACGGCAAGTGCAGCGACATCAAGCTCTCCTACTTCATAATGATCTTCGCCTCCGTCCACTTCGTCCTCTCTCAGCTCCCCAACTTCAACTCCATCTCCGCCGTCTCCCTCGCTGCCGCCATCATGTCACTCAGGTAACATATATACTGTTCCATATCCGGCAAATCTCTGGAAAACTAACTCTTCCATGTCCGGCAAATCTCTGACTCTGATAACTACATTGACATCATGTGCTACACTTGTTCTGCTAGTTACTCGACTATTGCGTGGGGCGCATCGCTGGACAAAGGGAAGGGCGCAGACGTGGACTATCATCTGCGCGCGTCGACGACTCCAGGGAAGGTGTTCGGCTTTCTCGGGGGCCTAGGGACTGTCGCGTTCGCATATTCAGGGCACAATGTGGTGCTGGAGATCCAGTCCACCATCCCGTCCACACCGGAGAAGCCATCTAAGAAGGCCATGTGGAAGGGCGCCTTCGTCGCCTATGTCATCGTCGCAATCTGCTACTTTCCCGTCACATTCGTTGGGTACTGGGCCTTCGGCAGTGGTGTCGACGAGAACATCCTCATCACGCTCTCCAAGCCTAAGTGGCTCATTGCCCTCGCCAACATGTTTGTCGTCATCCATGTCATTGGCAGTTACCAGGTATATACACACATTTCACCTTTCCATGTCGTGATGGTACATGATCAACTCAGTATGTACACTGCATATGTTTATATCATCGTCTCTCAACTGAACTGAACTCCATCGTCGCAGGTCTATGCCATGCCGGTGTTCGACATGATAGAGACGGTGCTGGTGAAGCATATGCGGTTTGCTCCAAGCCTGACGCTCCGTCTTATTTCCCGGAGTATCTATGTTGGTAATGACTCTATCTGAATTATTGAACACTGAAGATGTGCTCACCATTTTTGTTTTTGGAGAAATCATGTGCTCACCAAATGAGCATCTGACGTTCTAACAAACAAGACTGAAAGTGTGTGCAACCTGTGCAGCGTTCACAATGTTTGTAGGCATCACTTTCCCCTTCTTTGGTGGATTGCTCAGTTTCTTTGGCGGATTAGCCTTTGCACCGACAACTTATTTTGTAAGCTCCCGAAGATCCATAGTTGACACATTTTTTTTCCTGCTACAACAGTGGTGTATTCTGGATTTCGCAATGTCTTAATCATCAATATGATTTTTCATGAAATAATAATTGATATTGATCAAGTCACAATAACAACTGAGATATAAAATCAAGTCCAGAAATGTAACTTCAAAGCTGACCAAATCTTTCTTCTATCTTCCAGCTTCCCTGCATCATGTGGCTCAAGGTTTACAAGCCCAAACGGTTCGGCCTTTCATGGTTTATCAACTGGGTAAGAACTAAGAAACAACTTTCCTTTTATCAGTATAATGCCTCTGCTAAGATTGTCCTCTAAGGCCTTGTTCAGATCGAAAGTTTCTTCAACCGGAACTCCTGTAGCACTTTCGTTTATATTTGACAAATATTCGGCGTGTTCGCTGGTCTTGTGCCGGCTGGTTCGGTTGGTTCGGTCTCTCACGCCGGCACTGTACAACCAGCCGAAACCAGCCGAAGCAGCTAGCTCCAGACAAGCGAACACGCCTTGTCCAATCGTGGCCCAACTAGGCTCAAAAGATTCGTCTCGTGATTTACAACTAAACTGTATAATTAGTTATTTTTTTACTTACATTTAATGCTCCATGTATACGGATACAAATTGATGTGATGGAGAGAGAGTGGAAAAACTTGCAACTTGCGCACGAACTAAACAAGGCCTAATTATCTGTGTCCCTCTATGTTCTTCAGATCTGCATTGTTATTGGAGTGCTGCTGCTGGTTCTGGGTCCGATAGGAGGGCTCCGGCAGATCATTTTGTCAGCCTCGACATACAAATTTTACCAGTAAAATTGATTAACTGAAGTTGTATGTGTCACAAGATTCAAAAGGCCAGAAGACTTGTTCCGTTACCTCTCAAATAATCATTAAATACGGTTAACTGGACGCATCAACTGGGAATACGATGGCTTCAAATTCAACACTTGATCCCAGTGACGATTCGGCTGTTTTGTTACCTAGGATTAAACCAGGGTTCATTTTGAGTTAATCCAAGGCATAACAGCATAAGTATGCTACTTTTTTACATTTCTGAGGGTGTATTGTCTTTTATGTACACGACGGATATTGATGCTAGTGGTTTTTAGGAGTATATTTCTATCCTTTTTTTTAATGTGAGTATATTTCTATCATCCACAGCTTACTGTAGTTGGGACATATTAAAAGAGCAAGCATATTATGATGTTTTGGACCTTGTAGCTTTCACATTTATTATCTTGGTATACAAGCACAGGTTTCGTTCTTTGTTGAAAACACTACTGTTAAACTAATAAGGTAGAAGTATTCGGCTCAAGTTTATAAAGCACACAAGGTGTTCTGTATAAGTATTCGGATGATGTAGATGTAGAAATGATGCTGATCAAGTACTACAACAAACTTTGCATTTGCGTGGATTGTGATTATTCTGCAAGCGCATTGAGTATGTCCTTATAGTACTTTATTACTAAGGAGTGTTCTGAAATATTATTATTTATTTAATCCACATGCAAAGCGGTAGCTACGAATGATAATGAATGAGATTAGGACATGCTTGGATCCTCGGCTCACCTCACCTCACCTTGACCGAGGAACTGGATTTAGGAATCGGTGCGCTGCTTGGCAGCCTGCTCTGTTGCGCTCTCTGCATGTGAAAACTGAAATGCTGAATAGAAATCTGATGCAACCAAATGGCATATTCAGGTGCCATCTGGGCGAATCTGTAGGTTTGCTGCCTAGAGTGTCATCTGGGCGAGGTGCCGGGGATGGATGTTGCAGTTGTAATGAATCTGTAGGTTTGTAGTTATATTTACTATTACAGTACACACACTACAGTGGCTCTCATCTCAAATACTTGCCGGCCGTGATGTGTATAAGCAAACATTAACACCACGTCTGATGCTTGCCGGCTGTGATTTCTAAATCCCGCATCATTTATTTATCTATACCTCTATATCTATAATCTATAATCTACAATTTTTTATAATAAAGAAACAAAAATTTCTCTTTTTTAGTCTTTTTTGGTATGGCCACTTCTAACCAACTCTGTGAATATCGAAACTATGTTTGTTCACCATCCCGTAACAGTAGAGTATTTCTTCGATTTAGACTTAAATGAGTACAAGACTAATACTCATAGAAGTTCGAACAGTTCACATCTAGCAATAAGCGATACAGAGTATGATTCCAAAATATTTATTGGATCTGTATCTCATATATGACACATAGTCCAATTCTAATATATATCAGATTTCATAACGAAGTCCAATTCTAATATATATCTAATTCCATTGCAACGAATCAAAATTTCTTTCCTACTTTTTTAATTTGCCTCTAAATTTTTTCATCGGATTTCATTCCTTTTTTTTTTTCGGACTCAAAAACCTTTTTCTTTTTTGGTTACGTGTTCTCGTCCATAATTTCATTTTTATTTTTCTTTTTTTCTCCGTGGTTTTTGTTCCGCAATTCTGTTTCTCTTTTCTTTCATATCTGAGTTTTTTTTTGCTTTTTCTGTTTTTTGGTCAGCTCATGTTTTCGTTTCTCTTTTCCTCTAGTGTCCTCCATTTTCTTTTCCTTCCCGTTCGTGCAGGTTTGTTATTTTCTTCGCTCTGCTCCTGGTTTTTATTGTAAAAGTTATTAAAAACAAAAAACAAATGCAATATCATTACCTGTTTTTAAACCGTTGATTTTTGACAAAAAAAGATATAGCTGACTGTGCATAACAATTACTTTTGTAGATGGTGTGGATGAACGAACTCAGTTCCACGTTCATCGTGGCAGCGAATAAGGGCAGATACATTGCTATACATTAGCGGTCTCATATCTTTTCTCATGCAGTGGCGGTAGGATTTTTGATAATGTGGAGGAAAGAGAGGGGGAGAAGAGAAAGAGATCGTTGTTTCGCGAAACAACCGCCTCATAAACTAAAATTTAGAACTGTAAGACAACTAATGTACAATTGTATAGGTTTGTACATTTGTACGAGTTGTTGTTTTTGTCATACAACTTAAAAGTTTACTTTTGTTCCGTGCATATATTAAAGAATTTTGAATTACTATGAGACAACTTAAAAGACAATTATTATACATATTATCTATTAAGTCATCTTAAAATACGTGGCACTATGAAACTACCTTCGAGCCATCACCAATGTATTTGCTCTAAGAAGTGGTAGATTTATTGTATGACTAAGAAAAACGATCAACATCAAGCTGCCGTTGATGAAGCCGCTAGCGTGTGGAATAGAGAACCACTCGCTTAGCCCGTGCAAGACTATTTTGGTGAAGATGGACGACTAACCTGTGATGTTTGTAAGATGCTTTAAGGATATCAATACATACTATCATCGAGGAAGTTCATAGGTATTGTCATCGATGGATTCAAAGATGGCAAAAATATGAGGAGTGAGGAAGGTATTTATAACAACTTAAGAGTGGAAGTAATCACCCGTTGCAATGTACATGTACTTTTGCTAGTTATTATCATTTATAATGTATAATATACTAATATGTACGACTAGGCATCAACCCCGGGCCATGGCTCTCTTTCTAGGATTACAGATATTATTAAAACCTTCTAGACATCTGATTTATTTGCTTCAACGTAGTTACCACTAATTTAGTGTCGTAGCTCAGATTGCTAACCACTGGCGGAACCAGGAGGGCTAACGACGCTATCTCCATGTGACTGTCAGTTTTTCTTCGTGCTTCTTTTTCTCCACTGTCATCACCCCCTCCCTGTTGGTGGGAGTTTCCCTCTTTCCCACCTACCAGGCACCGGAGACAAAGAAGAAAAAGAAACAAATCAATGTGTATAGGCACAGGATAAGCTGAAAGCAAACAGAGTACTCCCTTTGTTTCACAGAATGTTAAGGGCCTATTTGATTGGTGACCAAAGGTTACCACGCCAAAAGTTAGGCGTGCCACAGTTTTTTTGGCAGCTATTTGGTTCACTGCCATAGTTATGGCATGCCAAACTTTCTTAGCACCCTGTCCCACATGTCATAGACTTATTTTCGTGCCAAAACTTGCCAAAAGTTTGACGCCGTTTTTGCTCATCACACTTTCTTTGGCAGCCATAGTTTGTCGAAGATTAAGTGTGGCAAGTTAAGGTTACGAACCAAATAGGGCCTAAATCTTCTGACCCGGAAAATCAAACTGTTTCAATTTTAACAATGTATATAAATATTAAATCATTAGATAAATTATTGAATATATTTTATAATAATTTAATTTAGCACCACTTTGCACCTTCTTCCGTCGGCACGTGCTTGAGAATCCTCATACTGGCTGTCCTCCCTATTTGGATAGATTTCTATTTCAGACCTCCTGTGGCAACTGCCAGGGCTCTGATCATATTCCAGAAGTGATGACAGGATCCATTTCCATGGCACCTTCCCAATCTCCACTCTTATGTGTACAAGCCTTTTATCATGCTTTCGTTGTAAGACCTTCTACAGCGGGAGCGCTGCCTAAGCCAACTCTTAGTGATGCTTGGTTTAGTTTCTTTACTGCAGCGTGTTCCTTCACTCTGTTTCATCATAGTGGATCCGACAACGATTTGAAGCACCGTTGTGCAATGAATAAACAGCAAAGTACAGGCATCGTTGTGCTACACCAAAGAAAATCAGCACGCAATGAATAAAAAAAAAAAAAAATCTTTTTCACGGTTTAGGCAATGATGCCTGTACTTGCTTTGCTCCAAAATCTCCTGGCATTGGCATCACTGGCTGCAGTGTGGGTGCTTGAAAACTCTCTCTCCATTTGAAGCACTGCTCAAGCAATACACTGCCGAGGACCTAAGAATCGCATGTTGACTCCATCCATTCTAAGAGTGCTCGAGACATTAGATAAGAGCTTTGATGACTCTGCGCTAGCATCCAGCATCCAATTGACGTACGAATAATTGCTCGGGGCATTCACGTGTACAAGCTTGCCTACGTTTAGACCAATGAAGAGCATATGACGGGCCAATGTGGCAGAAGCACGCAGCACATTGATATGTCAAGGTGGAGGGTGCAACAGCATGAGGTAGGTGACAAAATTAAAGAAACGCTACATTCCATATGTTGATTGTTGAATGACTAATGGACGAACGAACAATAATCATCTTAAAAATTTGGGAAAGTTAATTACTTTCTCGTTTTCGCTTTTATATGTGTGTTAACAAATGGAAAAAATACGCATAGGAGGATCGCATGAAAATTTTAAGCACGCATAATAAGCAACGCACGGGCGCGAAGTAGTAGGAAGCAGTATATATAGCGGCCACGGAGAACACCTCCACGACAAGCTGCAGTGCGCGTGTCGTCGTCAATCGGCATGGCCGGCCTTGTCCTCCTTTCTGTTCCGGCACTCGAAGTAGTAAGCGGTGATGGCGACGACGGAGAACACCTCCACGACAAACCGCAGCACGTACTTGACGCCACCTTCTACCAGCACGGACACCTCGGACGACGCATCCATGCCATGCGGCAGCAGCCTGCTTACGGCGAGCTTGCTCACCGAGCGGACAGCCACGCCCAGAAACAGCGTCACGACGGCGTAGAGGAACGCGCGCCCGCTAGTGCCCGCCGCCATTGCCCGCCACGCGCGCGCCACCGCGCCCAGGGCGCCGCGCCGCCCGGGCTCCGCCGCCACGGACGCGACGACGGCCATCGTGCACACGGCGTCCAGGTAGAAGTAGAACTGGAACGCGAGGACCGCGAACAGCGCGTCGAGCAGGAACAGCTGCGCCGAGGAGCCCCAGAAGAAGAGCGCCGGCAGCGCGAGGACGGAGGCGGCGATGGCGGCGGCGCAGGCCGTCCGGAGGACGAGGCCGAGCACGACGGTCGCCGAGCCGCCCAGGAGGTTGCCCCGAACTTTGCGGAGGAAGGAGCCGAACGTGTGGCGCTCGCCGGAGCACGCCGCGACGGCGGCGGAGGCGGTGGCGACCGTCTTCACCAGCGCGACGGCCAGGTACAGGACGAGGTACGCGGTGGGTGCGGCCAGGAGGGGCCACACCCTGGAGAAGCTCAACGACTCGTCGTCGTCGATGGTAGAGGCAGCGACGGAGGCGTCGCCTTCTATTCTGGCGGCGATGTGGGGCGCGAGGACGATCTTGTCGAAGAGGCATAGCGCCGTGGAGAGCGAGACGTTCAGGGCGAATACCCTCAGGAAGAGCCCGCATCTGCGCGCCGGGATCACGACGCCATGCTTAAGGAAGGAGAACATGCCGGGCGCCGCTTGGGCCGTGGCGGCGGCGGCGACAGCGGCCGTCATGGCTGCCGAGATTCGAGGTCAGCTCTCAGGAGATGCGACGACGAGGACGTTCTTGTGCGTTCGGCCTCCTGACGCGTCGCGTCCGCGGTTTTATATATGCGTGCTCGTGCGATGTCCCGATGTTGATCGATCGATCGCGTTCTTGAATCTTGACGGACATGGATTTGATTGGATATCCTAGTCGGACGAATTCGTTTGTGTACGTGACCGTGTTGACCACTGCTAATAACTCGCATCAGTAAATCACCTCAATTTGTATCGTCATCCACGGCACGTACGCCGCCTTAGGGCTACGTGTCCGTCTTCTTGTCGCATCAGAAAATCCTTTTCTTTCCTGAACAATCTACAAATGAATATAATGGTACGGCTTGTTTTCATTGGTTGAACAGCCCCGAGCCCCACGCCCTTCCGCAAACCTTTTGGGTAAGAGCCTCCAACAATTGAAAAATGACTTGCCATCCTAAATATTTGATACATTCTTTGGGTAAGCAACTATATATGAGCATGCATCCCGCTCGGTGGCACGTGTTCCGGTGAAAAATGCCGGGCCTTCTTCCCGCCGTCGAGCCTGCATTGTGAACGCCGCCTCCTCTTTCCTTCCGATCCAATCCAAACGCCCGGCCCCGACGTTGTGGCAGAGGTCTCCTCCGCCCGGTCGTGGATACCTAGACCAGCCTTCGGGTCCGATGCATAGGGCGGTGCGTGCGTGGGTCACACCCTAAGCATGCCGGCCGGCACTCATGTGGCCTCCACCGATGTCATTTTTGGCAGCCATGGCTTCTTGTTCATGGGGGGAGCACCCATGTGGCTGCCATGTTTTACTCGCCATCCGGAGCCACATGGGTGCCCATACAAGTCCCGGGTTGCTGCACGAAGAAAAAAACGAATGAAAAGAGGACTAGTTGCTTCTGTGGACCTTTTGGCAAACCCAATTGGCAAACTATTGATCTGATCACTTTTTCCTACTTGAAATTATTTAGATGAAAACACAATTTGTTGTTGGAGATCCCAAATATATGAGCATGCATCCCGTTGATCCGAAAAAAACTTGTTGTGCATACCTAGACCAGCACGGGTCCGATGCATAGGGCCGTGCTTGGGTCACACCCTAAGCATGCCGGCCGGCACTCATGTGGCTGTCATGTTTTGGCAGCCATGGCTTGCATGGGGAGCACCCATGTGGCTGCCATGATTCGGGGAGCCACATGGGTGCCCATACAAGTCCTGGCGCACGAATGAAAAGAACTAGCTTCTCCTTCCTCTGATCTACACCGGAAGATGAAGGTGATCCCATTGAGCTAGTTGTCGAAAAAAACTTGCTCCCTAGCGCACGTTTGTGAAAAAAAGCTAGTTCTTGACGGCCTGCTGTGCGACGCACCTGCGCACCAGCCTACTACGCGACGCAGCCGGCTGCCGGCCTCATGCCGGTGCGCGCCATGCGCGCCACGTCCTCCTTGCGCTGCTACATGTGGCCCGTAGCCTCGCTGGCATGGTGGCTCAGCTGCGGCGCGGCCTTGCTCGACGTGGTGGCGGTGCCAGCATGCAGTTTCTGGAGTCTGGACAAGGACGGAGGGATGGGAACGTAGTCATTGAGTGGAAGAACTGGAGCTTGGCATGCAACCTTCTTGGTACCCACCAGCAGGATAGGTACGCGCAACTATGCCTGTTGTGCCCCTTGACCCGGCCTGCGCGTCGTGCCGTAGGCCAGGTTGACGCCGTCGTCACCGTCTCGAGGATGATAAGGACCGTGAACAGGGAGGAGAGCCATGAGCTGGACCACTCGAGGCAGATTGGCAGAAGCACTCCGGCCAATGCCAGCTGTGGATGTTGTGCCGTCTCGAGCTCACTGCGGAGGTTGATGCGGTGGTGTGGGCGTCCGTCATGTCCAGCACCGCCTCGTACTCCCACGAGAACAGCCGTGCGCGCTGACCGTCCTGGACCTAGCCATTGTGGAGTCAGCCGCGACGCTCCGCGCCCTCCACTGTGTCGCGTGTCACGAACGAGACCGCGTGCGCTCAGGGCTGGGACGTGGCATGCATCGTGCCATGGCCGCACACCTCTCCTACTCCCGAACGGCAGGCAGCAGCGAACAGGGGGCCACGGGGCAAGCAAGCGTCGGTCGGTGCTCTAGATGGGGGCAAGCCAAGACAACGAGGGAGATTCGCGGCCGCTGGCGAGCCTTCTGGCCGTGCACCACACGCTGTATACTGGCCTGAACCACGGGCCAAGCATGAACACGACCAACAGAGAAAGATGGGGAGACGAGTGGGCCACACGGGGGAGCAGGAACACGACCAAGTCATTTCACATGGTGTGCTGAGTCGGATCTGTGCTGGCGTGAGGTGCTGGCATGCCACGTGAGCAAAAGTGACGAATATGTATCTATTTTCTCTCTCTACTACTAAAGTTAAACATCCCTGGGTCCACTACTCACGATTCCTTTGCTCTGCCCGCCTAGCTTCCAAGCACCGCCGCCTCCTCCTCCACGTCATCAATGTTGCCGGTGAGCTCGCCTCCTCGTCAGCGCTCCACACCACTGGATGACGCCCAGGCCCTCCTCAACACGCTGCGGCATCAAGCGCCGCCTCCTCCAAGCACGAGCAGCTGCGGCAGCATGCTTCAAGCAGCCAACAACGAGCTATTGTGGCGGCCTGCTTCGAGCAAGCTAGCTACGAGTAGCGGTAGCGGCGGCCTCCTTCGAGCACGGAGCACGCCAGCTATGAGCGGTGGTGGCGGCGGTGGCCTACTTCGAGCATTCCAGCGGTGGCGCCCTTTGAGCGCGCTGGCTGCCTCCTCCATGCCCTCGCTCGGTCCGCGGATCCAGCATCAGCTCCACGCCCCTGCACATCCGGCCGCCGCCATGACCACGAAATCTCTTTCCTATCTCCTCCCTCCTGCAGTGGGCCTTGGGTTGGCCCAGTCCTCTATTTGGTCTATGGCCAGTGGTGCCTGCTCACGTATCCTCTCTCCATAAGTATGTACTTCCACTTCTGTCTCTCCCAACTCACTTTGGTGTTCTTGGATCCATGGCCGGTGGTGGCTGTTTGCGGTGGCTTCAAGGCAGATCCGCATGTGGGAAGCGCAGATCTGTTTCCTGCACGCGTGGATCTGTGCTGGAGCAGCTCAGTGGCCATCGGACAGCTTGCTCGCCTCCATCCTGGGCCCGTGTCGTCGGGGCCATGCCAAACACTAGTCCTCTTGGATGCGATCATCCTGGTAGCCTCTGCAGCAGCACGAGAGGGGATCCGTCGTCTATGCGGAGCCATCTATCGACCGATTTCCGGCCTCCTGCGACCTCTAGCGGTCGAACCCGCTCAGACTGGATCTGGAGCGTTAGCAAAGGGGCGGCGTCAACAAGTTCCTGGGGTCTACGGCATGCAGGGTCGGACTGTACGTCGGCCGGATCTGGCCAGCTGCGGCCTCCGGTGGCCAAACATGCTCAGTCTGGACCTGGGGCATTCTGCATCCTCCTCTGCAGAGCTCCAAAAGGACACAACAGGCAGGCTGTTTGAGGTTATGGCGAAAGCCTGGACGACGACGTCTGAGGACGCCGCTCCCTCCTTAGAGGCATCCACTTTGTTTCCTCCTCTCCCGCCTTCTGGCGTGAACGCTTGTCGGTGCGCACCTCCTACTGTCGTGGGTGAGTTTGAAAATGGCTTCGTGCAGTGTGGCGGCAACCGACACATCTACGTCCAGACGCATCAACACGTGCTGGTGCGTGCCTCCTGTTGGTATTTGTTAATGCAAACAGATAAATCCGCAAGCGCACGGATACCGCTGTAGCTTTCACCCGGAGTATTCCTAGGTATCGATTTCCACGGAGAATGAGAAGTGAACTAGAAAGGATCAAGGTTGTCCAAGGAATAACTATTTTTGGTGGTAGAGAGGGGTTTCCTAAGGTTCTTCCAAGACTGATTAGATAACTAAGGTTCAGGCTTACTAGAATTCACTTACTTCGGAGCAGCAGTACCTTTCCGACTCTCGAAGAGACTGGGAAGCGGTAGTCGGGGGAAGGCTGCCAAAAGCTCTACGGAAACACCAACCCGAACGTGGTGGAATACAAAGGCCTGGTCGGAGCTATCACCTCCGGGGCTACCACAACTATCCGTGGGGTTGGGCGCAAACTCAGGTAACTCGCTAGCCCAGACACCACATCTACGCTAACGGCTACTACTCTAGTCCGATATCTTAATTAGACTAAAGTACTCGGTCGAGCGGAGATCCCGTAAGCAAAGTAAAGCAAGAACTGAATTTAATCAAATAGAAAGCTTGGAATTACCGAAAGAAGAACCTAGATATTACTCCGACGAGTCGTCTCCGTAGAGGTACAAAAGTCGAGGAGGGGCCGATACCTCCTGCCCTCCTATGCTCCTACCCGGGGCACCGAGTACAAGATAAAGAGGAAGCTGACAGCTCCAGATTTCTCCTCCACTCTCTTCCCTCACCTCTCTTCCCTCTTTTCTATACTACAACTAGGTGAGAACCACCTAGAGGGACACTACTACTAGAATATGGAGAATGGAGCTCAAGTGTAAAGGTGTAGATATGATGCTCCAAGGTAGAGGTGTGTAGAATGAGGAGGGGGAGGCCTCCTTTTATAAGTGGAGTGGAGGGGCCTCTATGCAAAATTACACCCAAACCGACTGTCCAGGTATGTTGAACCAAAATCCCGCACGCCACCGCCTTTGGAACGTCGGTGGGAGGCAACCGACCAAAACTTGGGCCGAACGGGGCCGGTGGGGGTGCGGCCGCACCATGGTGCGCCCGCACCATGGCTGGGCCCAAAACTCCCAACTTTGGTGGGTGATCTCCCATGATGTTCTTGGATGGGCCTATGGTGGTTGCTCGCGAAGTTGAGGTATTTTGAATTGGTTTTGAGCTTCTTTTCCTTTGTATTCTGGGCCTGGATTTGCCTGCTGAGTGTCCCTTCTCCACTTGGGCCAATATTATATGCTTGTAAATGTTGTATTTCATGCACACTTAGTCGTATTTCTATATATTTCTATCATGCCTTTCTGCAAATGGTCAATCACCAAAACTTGTGGAAGTTGTTAGTTATAAACCCTAGTTCTAAGTTTGGTGTTCATTTGAGTGGATTTTATTTGAATGTTGGCGGTAAAAATAAGGCAATAAGAGCCGCCAACAAGCTCCCCCACACTTATTTTTTGCTCGTCCTCGAGTAAAGGTTTAAGATAAAAGTAAACATGAATATAACATCTTAAGATATATTGCTAACACAAAGACTTATTCCAAAACATTTCTTATATGAGTGGGTTATGTGGCATTATCTAACATATATCCTAGAGTGGTTGAAAAGTGGAATAGCTCTCAAAGCAAACTCATCTTACCAAATTCTTATCTTAGCAACTTGGAGTTTTTAAAATTTTCGTAGAAAAAGCATAGTTCACTAATACTCCTCAAAAGGTACTCTCAAATTTGCTCAATGGTGTATGTTTTCTTACCAAGGCATATCTTGTTATTACCTTTCTCTTCCTACAGCTAAAGCTTATGTGGGGCTTAGGTAGGGATAAAAATGATGGCATACTTGTGTTGCATTTATTGTAGAGTCAAAACAAGGATCCAAGGAGAGAAGTGTCATACTCGTAGATCAAGTTGTGCATGTGTGTGCAAAATATATAGTAGAAAATGCTCCCCTTATTTGATATGATCACTCTCTCTAACTTATTATTTGGAGACATGACTATCTTTCTTTTTTTTTTTTTTTTTTCAACAAGCATGAGCCTTCATGTGCTCACTTTTTTTTTTTTTTTTCATACTTTTGCATAGCCTATGTCTCTTCTACTAAATACATTACTAGAGAGAGATCACTATCTTTTAAAACATGGAGTATTTATTTGGTGGAACCTAACATGCAAAAATTTTTTATCTACTCCTAGTGTAGGAGTAGAATGTTTTTGGGTGGATCTAGATGGAAGACATGTTTTTGTGCCTACTCCCAGTATAGGAGTAGTGCATCTATATGTGGGTGCAAGTGAACTTGACCTTAGGAGCATGATAAATCTCTCAACAAGGGTCACAAGGTTTGATTAAACTCAACACAACAACAAACAGCATATGTAGAAAGCTTCTATCTTATATCTGGCTTTGGTAGGAATTTATCACCATTGAGGAGTATGTGAAACTATGGTTTTATAATTTTTTATCAAAAACAAATCTCCAAGCACTTTGAATAGAACCGGTAGGATTTCTAAGCGATAATTATATCACACTTCACAACAACTTAGTCAATATGATTTTCCTATAAAATATTTACCCACAAGCATAAGAATATATATACAAAATATCTTTATGCAAGCTTCTATCTCAAAAATGTCATAAGCATGTCAGTTTTCAAAATTTTAATTTCAAGTGTGGGTCTTGGTTCTTTTTTTTTTAAAATTGCAGAATGTAATACGTAAAGAACTAGGAGCATGAGTATAAACAGGTGGGAAGGAAGTGATCAAACCAAGTTGTGTGTAAGTTCCTCCACCAGTTCATGATGTAGCTTAGTGCAGATGTTCTTAGATAATATTCACCCTTCGTTCCTAGAATGGTTAGTGATAAAGAATACCCGAAGGGTAGCACCATATTTTTTTAATGAGGGATATTTATTATTTTTTCAGAGAGAGAGGTAGGAGTTTTATTCTAAAAAATATGACCATGTTAAAATAAGTCTATTATGTATAAATATCTTTATTATTATTATTTTATTATTAAAAAAAATTAGTAGCTAAAAAAGAATTAAGGAAGCAAGGTTTTTTTATTATAAATATTAATAATTATGTTTTTTTATGACTTTAGTATAATGAGCAAGGTATATAGGTGAAACAAGATAGAAACAACCAAAGCAAAATAAATGAGTGAAGCATGACAGGAGATGTTTTTAGTGTAGCTCCCCACACTTGAATTTTGCAATATGCAAAAAATCAAGTTAGGATGGTGGCACTCTTTGTTAAATGTGCTTCATCTTCAAATGATGTTTGGTTAGATTTACCTTATGTTTGAATCCTTCGTTCTTTTTGTTCTCAAACCTGAAAGGTTAGTAGTGACAAAAATACCTGAAGGAGCAATTTCACAAATATGACCTTAAGCTCATTTACAAAAGTCACATTATTATTATTAGAATTATTTTTAAGAAATTTTTTATAAAAGAACAATTTTATTGAATTATGAAAGAACGGGTTATTTCTCGGAAGTGCTTATTTTAGGACTAAAGCTCGTCCTTGGGAAACCTTTTGAAATAAATCCAATGTTGATGATGTGGTTTCCCTCCAACACCAACCTTTTCAAGTTAAACTATAAAGCTAATGTAAAAACATTTCGATATTTGTAAAATTTATGATAGACAAAAATATCCACAACAACCCTTTTGAAGATTTTAGAGACAGGAAGCAAGAAAGGGTTGTAGTATGTGCATGTGATGACACAGATACAAAATGATTTAGGAATTTTTTTTTTGTATGAGCACGGAATGAAAGGGGTATGTATAAAATAACTTCCATGCTCATCTATGCAATCTTTTGATCTAGGGGGAGTACTTTCTTCCACATGACAATTCAAATCTTCCACAAAACTTGGATAAGTCGCGGAGATTGACATAAGCTCCTCCATAAGATCAAGAACTGAATTGGATGAGACATTGGGTATGGTCATAGAGGGAGTGAGGTTAGAAATGTCCTCTATATTAACTGAATCTCCTTCTATGTGTTCGCTAGGTATGGATTGTCTCGTCCAAGAATTTGAGGCATAAGATGTTGAATTAGTAGGTTCTAAGGTGTTTCTATGATCAACATCAAGAAAAAGGTCATCCTCAAATTCAAAGGGGCACGAAAGAGGATGGGGTTCATTATCCCTAAAAGTGTGATATGTCCCCTCAATGGGAGATTCCCCAACAACCAGATTATGAGAAGGATTTGAATGAATTTTGAATTCAGTTGTGGGTGCCGCCTCTTGTTGGTCGGGGCTTGACTCTATTGTCTTATCCGAAAACTCGTCGTAGATGCCGGTGTAAGGGGTGTTTTCAAGAATGGCTTTCCCCTCACTAATAGAATTGTGCACGAATGAGCCTCCAGAAGATAAGTCAAGTTGGAGAGCATGTTCCTTGCTAAGACCAAGATGGAAATAGTAAAAAGGACATGGTCGGGCAAGGAAAGTTCTGGACCGGTATTAACAAGGCTTAAAAATCTAGCCCAGGCTGCTCCTAGAGTCTCCTCCTTTTGTTGAAAGGTAAGTAGTTCTATTTGAAGGGCACAAACTTGAGAAATAGGGAAGAAAGCAAGACAAAATTTGTCTCGAAGTTCATCCCAATTTCCATTAATGCCTCCTACAGTATGAGCATACCACTGTTTTGCTCTACCCAAAAGGGAGAACGGAAACAGTTTCCATTTAATGGTCTCTTGTGTCATGCCAGATAAAATTAGGCAAGAACACAAGTGCTTGAATTCCCGAAGGTGGGTATAAGGATTTTCATCCTGCTGCCCGGAGAAGGGTTGCGCCCGAACCATAGCTATGAAAGCGGGGCGAATTTCATAGCCATTTGTAAGAATTGGATGTGATGATGGTGGAGGTTCCAATGAATCGCCCTTTGAAACCGAGAATTTAATGATAGGCATGGAATCCATGTGGTAAGGATGGTGGTGGTAGTATGGTGCATATAATGGTGGTAAAAAGAAAAAGGATACACGGACGACTTGGTTCAGTTCTAGAACAGCTACCGTTCCTCGGCAACAGCGCTAGAAATCTTGTTGGTATTTGTTAACGCAAATAGATAAGTCCGCAAGCGCATGGATACCGCTATAGCTTTCACCTAGAGTATTCCTAGGTATCGATTTCCACGGAAAACGAGAAGTGAACTAGATATGATCAAGGTCGTCCAAGGAATAACTATTTTTGGTGGGTAGAGAGGGGTTTTCTAAGGTTTTTCCAAGACTGACTAGATAACTAAGGTTCAGGCTTACTAGACTTCACTTACTTCGGAGCAGCAGTACCTTTCCGACTCTCGAAGAGACCAGGAAGCGGTAGTCAGGGGAAGGCTGCTACGGAAACACCAACCCGAACGTGGTGGAATACAAAGGCCTGATCGGAGCTGTCACCTCCGGGGCTACCACAACTATCCGTGGGGTTGAGCGCAAACTCAGGTAACTCGCTAGCCCAGACACCACGTCTACGCTAACGGCTACTACTCTAGTCCGATATCTTAATTAGACTAAAGTACTCGGTCGAGCGAAGATCCCATAAGCAAAGTAAAGCAAGAATTGAATTTAATCAAATAGAAAGCTTGGAATTACCGAAAGAAGAACCTAGATATTACTCCGACGAGTCGTCTCCGTAGAGGTACAAAAGTCGAGGAGGGGCCGATACCTCTGGCTCTCCTACGCTCCTACCCGGGACACCGAGTATAAAACAAAGACGAAGCTGACAGCTCCAGATTCCTCTACTCTCTTCCCTCACCTCTTTTCCTTCTTTTCTATACTACAACTAGGTGAGAATCACCTAGAGGGACACTACTACTAGAATATGGAGAATGGAGCTCAAGTGTAGAGGTGTAGATATGATGCTCCAAGGTAGAGCTGTGTAGAATGAGGAGGGGGAGGCCTCCTTTTATAAGTGGAGTGAAGGGACCTCTATACAAAATTACAACCAAACCAACTGTCCAGGTACGTTGAACCAAAATCCCGCACGCCACCGCCTTTGTAACGTCGGTGGGAGGCAACCGACCAAAACTTGGGCCGAACAGGGCCGGTGGGGGTGCGGCCGCACCATGGTGTGCCCGTACCATGGCTGGGCCCAAATGCTCCCAACTTTGGTGGGTGATCTCCCTTGATGTTCTTGGATGGGCCTATGGTGGTTGCTCGTGAAGTTGAGGTGTTTTAGATTGATTTTGGGCTTCTTTTCCTTTGTATTCTAGGGCCCGGATTTGCCTGCTGAGTGTCCCTTCTCCACTTGGGCTGATATTATGTGCTTGTAAATGTTGTATTTCATGCACACTTAGTCATATTTCTATATATTTCTATCATGCCTTCCTGCAAATGGTCAATCACCAAAACTTGTGGAAGTTGCTAGTTATAAACCCTAGTTCTAAGTTTGGTGTTCATTTGAGTGGATTTTATTTGAATGTTGGCGGTAAAAATAAGACAATAAGAGCCACCAACACCTCCCACCGTCGCGGGCAAGTACCCTTGACAGTGCGCACCTCCCTCTGTCACAGGCAAGTCCGGTAATGGCTCTGAGCAGTGTGGCAGTGACCGGCTCCCTCTCCCCTCCGTCGAAGCATCGACATGTGCTGGTCCGCACCTCCAACCATCATGGATGAATCCGTGAATGGCTTCGCATGGTGTGGCAGCGACCGGCACCCCACACTCTGTCCAAGCGCGAACGCTTGCTGGTGCAAGCCTCCCACTGTCATGGGCGAGTCCAGTAACGGCTCCACATGGTGTGTTGGCGACTGACACCCTCTCCCCTCCATCAAGCATTGAGATGTGCCGGTGCGTGTCTCCCATCACCATCGTGGGCGAGTCTGTGAACGGCTCCGCATGGTGTGGCTGGCTGGCATCCCATTCTCCCATGTGCCATCGTCTGCAGTGCTCGCCTCTGAAAGGTCCTTAATGGCTAGAGGGGGGTGAATAGCCTAATTAAAATTTCTACAAAGCACTAAACAAACCGGTTAGTATAACAAATGGCGAAGCAAGTGTTGCGCTAGCCTAGTGGGGGGTTGCAAGTCAACCTAACCAATTCTAGCAATCCTAATACACTAGGCACACTACGAATATGGTCCTTAGCAATTCAACTATGCTACACAACCTAATACACTACTTTTCACAAATGTAATTGCTAGGAAAGGAACCAAGTGCGCAAACCGAGCCTTCGGGATGTCGTGCCAATCACCTTCTTGATCAACAATGAGAAACCAAGGTGATGATCCAATCAATCAAATGAAATCCAAATATGATCTCGATGGATCAATCCCAAATAAACACCGGAGTTTTTACCGAGGTTCACATGCTTGCCAACACGCTACGTCCTCGTTGTGACGGCACACTCACTTGGGATTCGGCGGCTAATTGGCACCACACCAAGCCTCCAACGGGCACCGCAAGAATCACCACAAGATGAGGGCAACACAAGTCACGAGCATTCCACTAGAGTACCTTTTGCGATCTCCCGCGGGGACAAGGTCAAAAACCCCTTACAATCACCTCCGGAGTGGCCAAGAACAATCTCCAAGCTTGCTCAACTCCGGCTAGCTGCTCCAACCGTCTAGGTGGTGGCAACCACCAAGTGAAATAAGCTCAATCGCAGCAAGAACGCTCACTAGTGCCACTAGATGCTCAATCACAAGGCAAATGCACTAGAAGCTCTCCCAATCACTCTCTAGATCAATCAAGATGAATGCAAAGTGAGGGAGGAGGTTTGCTTAGCTCTAGGGGATGTCAAGTATGTCAAAGTGCCAAGAGCGCATCCCCCAAGCCGGCCAAACAACTTATATAAGCGTCCCCAAGAACACCCAACCGTTACTCACAAAGCAGTCTGTCTGCGCGTCGACCGGACGCTGTTTAAGTGACGACCGGACGCGTCCGGTCGCCGGCGTCCGGTCACTCACACTGTGCCACGTGTCCCTGTATTTGAAAGTAACCGTTGCGCGCCAATGGCTCGATCACTCGCGCACTTCACCAATCGACCGGACGCTGCCCCCGTGCCCGGCACCGGACGCCAAAGACAAGGAGTCCGGTCGCTACCCAGAGAGCTCCAAAACTGCAAATTCTCGACCGGACGCGTCCGCTGCCCCTTGACCGGATGCGCCCGGCGTCCGGTCCACACTGCTTCAGCCTCGGCGCACGAAGAACTTTGGCACCGGACGCTCCGGTCCTCCGGAGTCCGGTCGCCCCCGAAAATCAGCGGACGCACACCAACTGACCGGACGCGTCCGGTCCCTACCAGGACAGCGTCCGGTCACCTCTGAATGACTTCACTTTGTCCGAAAACCTCCGAGTCCCGCCTCGCGAGCTCGGCGGGAGGGTTCCACACCCAAACACCATCACCTCTTGCTCTCATGTGCCAACACAAAAGTGTCTCTCCACTTGTGCACGTGTGTTAGCCTTTTCAAATGATTTTTGCAAGAGTTAGTAAGCACACTAGGTCCCTAATGCATATGCAAAGTCATTGCTCACCTAGTGGCACTTAGATAACCGTTATTGCGCGACATCGCCCCTCTTAATAGTACGGTTATCAATCCTAAACTCGGCCATCAACTTCTCTACTTGCTTATGACCGGCAAAATGGAAATGCCCTAACATATACCTTTGCCTCTAGCATTCCATCTTGCTCCTTATCTCCAAGTGTGGTACTTGATCACTTGTGGTCATCTCCAACACCTTGATCACCATTCCACCACTTGGTTTGGACTTTCCCTTTCTCTAATGCTACACACTTAGCAATAGGGTTAGTCCTAGGTTTCATCAATTAGCCAAAACCAAACTAGGGCTTTCAGCCTCCCACTGTTGTGAGCATGTCCTAGAATAGCTCCACGCGGTGTGGCCCCTTCTTCCATCGCAATGCAGCTACCCATCGGCACAAGGCTCGGGCGAAAGCCTTGGCAAGTTGCTACTGTTGATGCTCATTAAATGCCAAATATAATCATCAACTATTGTATAAATTGATATGAAATGAATTATTAAGTATAGTTGTAGGTTTTGATTCTAACAAGTTCCATGAGTTATGGTGTTCTCACTTGTCTTACAAGAATATGTAGTTTTCTATCAAATAAAACTATCTCAAATAATTAATTGGACTATACCATTGTGACGGGTTCATTGAAACGATCGAAACGGACCTATCATTTGCTATATTCGGAGTCCAGAATCAAAAGATATCAAGTTCACAATAAAACAAACATCATTGGACTCTAAGGGTCAAGAAAACACATTGTCAAAGCGAGCCTGAGTGGGCCTAGGCCCATGCCAGCCGAACCAAGGGCCCATGCCGTCCGGCCTTCTAGCGTGGCATCTCGCTTTGAGCGTCCGGAAGCTTCCTCCACCGATCTTGAGGATTAATCTTAGCCCAACGTGAATTCGGTTTGTCCCAACGACCGTCGTTTATCCCACCAGGCTATAAATACAGGGTCAGACTCCTTGGAGGAACACATGATTATTATACACATTGTCGATAGGGGAACAACGGGGCTCCCCACGGAGAAGAGAGAAGAAGACCTAGTCCAATTAGGATTCCTTTCATGTAATCCTACTAGCACTAGTTCCATACAATCCTACTAGGATCTCTACCTTGTAACCGACTAGGACTCTTGCCCTCTAGACTATATAAAGGTGGGCAGGGCTCCCTAGATTGGCACCTCCAACACAACACAACAACCAAAAGAGGCCTCAAGGTCTCAAGAGCGTAGGGCACGATATACTATCCACCCCAAACTGGACGTAGGACGCCGTGACTTTTCGGCGTACCGAACCAGTATAAATTGTATTTACCTGCGTTTAACATCGAGTTCCTGCATTCGCCGACACCCCTCCAAATAAAAGACCGTCCCAGCAAAAGTGTCTCTCCACTTTCATCTAGATTCACCTTAAAAATATTTTCCTCCTACACTAGGAGTAAAACACCCAAAAATATACCCTATAGGACAGCCCCCATTTAATTGCTCTAAGTTCTTATCATGGACCTCAATTATTTATATTCAAAGGATGCATGTGGCTATGCAAAAGCGAAAAAAGTCAAAAAAACCCGCTGCGGGGAGTAAAAGACGGACAAGTGTCGACAAAACAAATGGGTTATAGTCGGCCTCGTCGACAAAAAAAAAAAGAAAGAATAAAGATAGCCCATGTTTTCGACCTCAAAGTTCGACCGTATTTTCAAAGAGCAAAAGCAATCAGCATTAGATTCAATACTATATATGGCCCCAACTTCATCCATCGACGCATCTTGATTTGATTGTATGCCTCACTTCTCTATGGATCCATTGCTTGCAAATATGAATTCGACGACATCCTTGTTATCCCACTCCAAGCTCCACATGTCAGACATACAACCAGCTCGTAGATCCAAAATCCACATATAATAAAGCGATTGAAGGTGTCATTCCAATGCACGAGCAGCGACAACTTACAAAACCCATTAAGTTTTGGCGACATAGTGCTTGACTTGAATTGTTCTATCGTACAAGACTTATACCACACGAAGCCCATATTAAAGCAAAAAGAAGTTTGAAAGTTAGACAAGTCTAAACAACGCAATGTCAAAAGCTGAAGGTTTGAAATAAAAGATTGACAACAACTCGCCAAATATTTTAATACCACGGTTGCCCTAAGGGACTCCAAAAGGTAAGAATTGTTGAACCCATCGACCGACTCGAAAACAAGTAAACTTATAGTCTAAGGGCTTTATCGTACAAAGCATATTCTAATTTCTGGATTTTCGAAAAATAAAAAAGGGTTATAAGGAATTATCGAAATTGATCCAACCGTGGGATACAACATCGGACACGATCCTAGAAGACACCCTGCAACCCGCGACTCTGTCCGCATCAAGACGACGACCAACAAGCAGCCGTAAAGCTTCCTCCCACGGTTCCTTGGAAGAATGAAAGATCCCTAACTGATTTTAGATCAGCTTGATCCGCGATGGTGCATGAGATGAAGACTCGGTGACTCCCTTGGATGACGCTAGACGAACTGCTCCAAGAGACATTCTACAACGTCTGAGTATTGGGTACATGAGTTCTGGGTTCTTGGCCCTCTCATTCCTAGTCTTGTTTTATCTAGTTCTAGTTCATCTAGAAAACAATTAGGCCTAGTTCTTCTAGATCTAGTTTTGTTTAGTTTAGACTTGACATCAAGCAGAGATTGTCGACTCCAATTCCATCAACTCGCCGACGCAGTTCTTCCGATTCACTCGTCCGAACCAATCGGCTACTTTTGTATTTATTTTTTCAATAATTATTTTTCTTAATATTCTTTAATCACATCTCATATTGAGAACTTTGATCTATAGGACCCCTATGAGGCTAAAGTTGTATTTTCTTAAAATGACGTGGTGCCTAGGCTAGATTTAAATGTCCCCCGATCGAGTGGTAGTAGGCCTTTAAGCTCCGTGAATCCTTGTCTCCACTTTCATAGGACCGATAGGCTTATAGGTGTCAAGGTAAACCTTCTTCTCCTATTCCAAGAGATTGTCCGATAAGACGCTTAATACAAAACAGGCTACTATTGGAACTAAGTCAATAGCTATTTCATTTTTCTTGATATTATCTAACCTAATTGTAGGGTTAAATCTATATAACGTTGTCATTAAAACTCCTCAGGTGATACATATTTAAAACCTCCATGTGACACTTGTATGATATCACGGCTTGTCAATAATCCTAAACCTAAAACTTATTTAATGGAAGTGCTTAAAAATACCAACAAGGAGCTTGCATGACCTAGCAAGAGCAAGACACAAAAAAGAAGTCCATACGCAATTTATAATGCTGGGGCATGCGCCTAATTAATTATCTATATATGAAACACGCTCCCAACTTGATATCCAGAATATCATTTACAACACATTTTTTTATGCTTAAACATGCAGAAAAATAACTCGGGCGAGATAAGTCAAAAAATAGACAAGATCAAAATAACCCAGAAGAGGTGCATCAAGATTAGGAAGAACCCAGATTGCTCAAGAAAACAACCCGAATGAGATGCATCAAGACTCAAGAGAAGTTTAGAAAGAACCCGGATTTATCGAAAAACAACCCAAAGGAGATGCATCAAGACCCAAGAGAAGTTCGGAAAGAACCCGGATTGAAAAAAAAACCCAGATGAGGAGGGACAGAGGTCACGACAATTAAAAAGAACCCAGACACCAAGCCCGGGGCTCACCTTCACCTCAACGACGCCCGGGGCTTGGATTCAATGACAAAGGACCAAGAATACAATAATTTAAGACTACAATAACCCTACAACATATCAAAACCCTTCATCCGAGTTCTTTTCGAAGAAAAAGAACCAGGAGAAGGCTCGGGGGCTGCAGAGTACACACCCTCAAAGAAGATCTTTGAATTTTTTTTCGACAAGAGACCCTCCAGCTTTTTGTGCCAAATAGCAAGAGGCTCGGGGGCTACACTTAGTGAGTGCAATTTTTATGAAATTGCACTCACCTCAGAGTCAAAGAACTCAGAGAAAAAGGTGCGCATCAGTCAAGATGAACCAACCAAAAGAAGACCATATCAAGGTTTCACTTCAAAAGAACTCGGAGTGAGATTATAACAACCCGGCTTCCGAAGCTCAACCATGAAATGCTCGGGGGCTTGTCGATAGGGGAACAACGGGGCTCCCCACGGAGAAGAGAGAAGAAGACCTAGTCCAATTAGGATTCCTTTCATGTAATCCTACTAGGACTAGTTACATACAATCCTACAAGGATCTCTACCTTGTAACCGACTAGGACTCTTGCCCTCTGGACTATATAAAGGTGGGCAGGGCTCCCTAGATTGGCACCTCCAACACAACACAACAACCAAAAGAGGCCTCAAGGTCTCAAGAGCGCAGGCGCGATATACTATCCACCCCAAACTGGATGTAGGACGCTGTGATTTTTCGGCGTACCGAACCAGTATAAATCGTATCTACCTGCGTTTAACATCGAGTTCCTGCATTCGCCGACACCCCTCCAAACAAAAGACCGTCCCGGGTAACCCCATGGCGGGTGATCGGTGACGAAACACCGACAGACATGTAGAGGCATCCCTCGAAAGGATGATCTCTCAACTCTAGAGAAGTAGTGCTAGACTTTTCAATATAGTAGATTAGCTCTAGATGGGAGTTAGGGAGAGGCGAGCTTCGCTTAGGTTCTAGAAAAGTCTTCAGAGATTTGGTATGCCTTTTTGTAAGACTTATGCTTTAATATATTTTATATTCTCTATTTACTTTTATGCCATATATTTGATTGGTTTGTATAGTTGTTATACTTTAACATAGTATCTCCATCCGCATCGGGTGTTCTAGTTATCATATGTGATTGAATAGTAATCAATAGACTAGACATGGTGTTTAGCCTATAGGTTACCTGACATTACACCCAATCCAATGGATAATTGTGGTAGTCCTAGGTGGTGATAGCTCTAAGGGTCGACGTATTCCTCCACGTTAGGGTTGGTGTTTATAGGACCGTAGTCGGAGTTTCTAGTCTTTTCTTACCTATTTCTATGACTAGTATTTTGATGTCCTGAAGTGTTATTGTGTGATTGCTTTATCTACCATAAATTAGTTATTATAGAACTCTAGTAATAGAGAGGTATTTAAGAATCTTGAACTCGAATCTTAAACTCTTCTGTTGTCCTCTCACTTTTACTATCTACTCTTTTTTTATAGAATTCTTCTATGTGTGTGTGACATGCATAACTCCTATCATTTATTACTTACCCCTACTTTAGTCTAATTGGTGTAATAGTTAGTTGATACATGATGGTGAACTATCAATGTCTTTAATCAGTATTGTTTTCCATTTGTAAAATATAAATAATGATACCTAAAATTACTTCCGGTAAAATACTACAATGGTGTTCTATGCGTTTGTGAAATCTCACATATTTTAATTGTATATAAAAAATACCAACAGCTGCTTGACCGATGATGATTACATTTTGGCCTAATTAACCTTCCTAGAGGCATCACTGAAGGACAGTTGTTTGTTTGTATGATAGTTATTGCATTTCACTTATGTATTTGTGGGGTTGCCACTATCGCCCTGGTGCCGGGGCATCTTGCGGTTGCTGTTTTTTTTTTCGCAATCTTTGTAAACATATAACAAGCCGATTTGGGGCTATATCAATAGGGAAAGTATATAGTGCAAACCAACTTTTCGTAAAAACTCATGCAAACCACGGCAAAACAGTTGTCTAAATTCACAAAAAAATCACACATATAGATGATATGATGATACACAACCTTGTAAAATATCTTGTCCAAAGTCAACTTCGTTTATAAGATATAAAAATAATAAATTTTAAGCCTGAAAGTTGTTCAAATGAATTGTTAGAAATTTATTATTTTTATATCTCACAAATGAAGACGAGTTTGGACAAGATATTTTTGTAAGGTTGTGTATCATCATATCATCTATATTTATAATTTTTTGATGAATTTAGACACTTTTTTACCGTAGTTTACATAAGTTTTTATGAAAAGATTGGTTTGCACTTAATATATTCAGGTAGGGAGTAGTCCCGGTGACCTTTAAAAAAAAAAAAAAAAGATACAATATATTTTTTATAGTAGTAGTCCTATTTGCTCCACCTATTTGATACTTCCAAGAAATTTCACATGCGTGTCTCATGTTTTTATACTGTCCAATATATTGTTAAGATCAATAAAATAACAAACTTGACGTTGAATCATAAATATTCTAGCCATTACATTAGTACCAGCAGTTTGCAACTAATTAAATGAATAATTTGGTAACATCTCTCCATATAATGTAAGAACTCATATTGCATCCATGGATAAAAGTAATAAGCACATACGATGAGTAATTCAATAACAAAGGACATAGGCACTGGTGATGTTGGAATTTGAGGAAAATTTAGCCATAACTTGTCCAGGAAAAAGCAAAATGTTCATGGCATGCACGTGTGATCTAATCGCAAACAAATTAATTAACATGATACTGATCATGATTTTTAAATAAAACAGTCGCTTTAGCAGCATACCCAGCAGCACCAAAACCGTTTTTGCTAGTTGACATAGCATTTCTGGTGTAGTCGTCCTGCTTAATATAGTGCTGTAGGTCACATCTACGAAGGACGTTGCCATGAACAACATGAACTGCTGTCGAGAAGTAGAGGATTGGATCGACCAGTTGCATGAAAACGCTCCCCAAAACCTAGTTGTCAGTCTTCACCCGAGTAGATAAACACAAAGTCGGATGGTTTTGGAGGCTTGCTCTCTGTATTCCTGTGTGCGCAATCAAGACAGGAACACTTGAGAAGCAGTAGAATCAATTTTGTGAGATTTACAACTGTGACGGCCTCCGTAAATTTACTCGTAAGGTATTTTAGGAGTGGTTGCATTTTGTAACTTTTTAACATTAATTTTGAATAGTATCTTGCAAAATCATGTTTGTAGTAATAAATATCAGGAGTTGGGAATTCATATGGATGCCTGAAGTGTAAATCCCGTAATCACACGGAAGTAGAAACTCTCATCATTAAATGGCCCAAGTGGAAACACCAACTTTGGTCCTGCACAACATCGTGACAGACCTGGCCTAGGCACGCTCATGCCATGCCTTGGCTTGGTGGCGTGCGCGCGTAAGGTATCTCAATAGAAGTTGTTCGGCACAACTTATAAGTCGGCTGATAAGCTAAAATACTGTTATAATGGCTGATTTTCTGTAAAAATAAAATATTGTTGGCTCTGAAACAGCTTTTTAGGCGAAGCTATATTGCACCCAACATCTACTCTAGGTCTTACTATTTATTTTTATTTAACTGGATTAAAATAGGCTGTCCAAAATTAAATCTAATAATCGTCACCAAATTCTAAGGCACTTACATAAAGCGTGTTAGTTAATCTGTAGCGTTCTTCAGCCCATTTGCACTCTGGACGATCAAGTTTTTACTAGTGTGTGACTGTGTGAGCGATCATTGCGTCATCAATCGGTGAAGAAAGAGGACAAGAGATGGGTGATGGTGTTGCTCCGAAATATAAAGGTCAGGCTCTCAAATGGTGCTTTGATAGTGTTGCTTGCAAAATCAACAACTGGATCTCCACCTTCAGAGATGAAATTGGCTTGATTTGCATCAAAGCCAAACCATGCCGTGCCGGCAGTATTAGAATGTGGCTGGAGAATATAGCCTGATGTACTCTTCATTCTCTATTTTTGAGTCTTAATGACTCTTTGTTGCACCGCTCGTGCGTCTGTACTTTTGCCCCCTTTATATCATTATATAAAAAAAGAGAGGTGGGGGGTTTTTCCCCACCGAGCCCCTCAAAAAAATGTGCCTATGTGCTAGGATGCTCACCAAGACGTTTATGGTGTCTAGTAAATTTTTCAAAATCTAGTTTATATATAGGGTGCGACCGTGATTTTACTCCTACTTATTAAAATTTTAATTTTCTCTCACGATTTTATATTGAAGCGGTCGTTTGCTGCCTCTCGTTTGTGATGATGGTGTTTAGTGTGAGTGGATTTAAATAGAAAAAAAGAAAAGAAAGATACCCACAACAAAGGTAAACAATCTTCACCTTATCTGATTCACCATACTGTACCTCTCCCACCTGGCCCTAAATGAGAAGAGAGTCCAATCCTAGCTAGGCAGGGTGCGGCCGCGGGAGGTCGTCATGGGTGTAGGCGTTTGGCCTGGGCGGCTGCGGACTCCTGTGCGGGCGCGGGACGGCGGGAGGCCTGCTGTGTGGGCACGATCTTTTTTTTTTTAGGGGAAAAGCTCCTTTTCCATTACTCAGACATGGCTGAATCTTCAGCAATTACAGACTCGATACATGCCAGGATAGCTGCCAGCAAAGGCTCCACCCCCGGAACGCAACCACTGCCTAGACACGCTAGTTTGTGAGCTACTTTATTACAAGAACGGAGACGTTGTTGCACTTTCCAGGAAATGAAATTCCAATCTAACAAACTAGGAAGTTCTTCAGCCAGATTAGCAACATCGCTAAGGGCGTACTTCTCCGTGTATACTGCTTGCACCACTTCAGTAGCATCAGTCTCAATGATAACACGGCCGACTCCAGGCTATGAGCTCCCCATGCGTGGCGTGCAACAAAGCTTCAACGCCACCACGATAAGCTCTTATGACATCCCCTGCTGAGTCTCAGAGAACACAGCCCCAGCCACCTTTGCCTGTTGCCGTTACGCCGCATCACAATTCAAAAAAGGAATCTAACTCCTCCGAGGAAGTAATAGTAGTATTGTCATTTGATAAAGTAATAGTTGTAGGCTTGGCGGAGAAGAAGAGAGAGAGAATCAAAGCAAGGGATTTCTCAAAACTACATCCTAAGTTTCAAAAATTAGCCTGTTTACGGGTTTATGAGTAACCCATCTTGCAACCCTCTCGGGCTAGCGCATTGGGTGCTGCCCTGAGGATGCATAGCAGACGGTGGCTGGCTCCCACATGCCGTCTGTCCGTGTGTTGTGACAGGCCACAAGCCGATCCTGCCTTCTTGCTAATAAGCATACTGCATACACGAAATTGGCAAATTCTGGTGACCAGCAGTGACTACAGAATCCTACACCGGTTTTTGAATTTTAATAAGTGTGGTATATGAGTGAGATCCGGTGTTTTGATACTACGGGAGCTTTGAGTATAATGCGCGATTCCATTACTCAACAACTGAGGCCAAATCATTAGTGGCCAACAGTTCATAAATACAAATAGGGATACTATCAAAGACAGGATCAGTACCCCAACTCACATGCCCTAAGGCAGCTAAACCATGAGCGACAAAATTACAGGAACGTGGATTATAAGCAACAACCCGTGAATTAAAATTACTATGCAACAAATCCTTTAATTCCCAGACCAATCCACTGGCCGTGATTTGATAATCATCCATTGCAAGTGCCGAATGGACCACCATCATTGCATCAGTCTCCAATATAATCTTTTGTAATCCAAGATCGACTGCCCTCTGTACAGCCTGCAGATAAGCAACGAGCTCTTCATGGAATGGAGCTCTGCGTGGAATGGTTCCTGAACTCTTGTCAAGCTCCATCACAATTTATTTTAAACATATTCTGGGGGATTTTAACCATTTTTTCTTTCGTCGAACAGCTGGCATACTCTCTCCGTCCCAAATGAAGTGTCGTTTCTGGTTTTCATACCACAAGTTTGACTCAGATTTATAGAAAATACGTGCAATGATTATATCTCCAAATAAATTTGTTAGAAAATTAGATTCAAAAATCTTTCTGATGATACTAATGATGTACTATAAATATTAATATTTTTAAAAATATATTTAGTCAAAATTATTTCTCGAAAAGCGAAAATGATAGTTATTTGGGTCGGACAGAGTATCGTGCCCTTCCAGTGTTATTGTTTCTTCAGCATAAGTGCGAGAACTAATAGCGCCAAAGTGACTGCACTTCTTGGTATACGCCACACCATTCTGACCACCATAGATACAAAAGGATGGCCACTTGTGTTGTAGTTTGTCACTAAGTTTGAGAATCTCCTCAATCACCTCCTTAGTCGATAGAACTACTGCTAACTTTTCTCTTATATTCTGCAGATTCAGTTCACTCCATAACTTCCACACCTGTTTGCACTTAAAGAAAGTATATGTGCCCCATCTTCATCAAATCTCACACAAAGAACAGATACAGTATCTATATTCATGCCTCTTCTCTTCAAACTCATGTGTAGAGCAAGCCTATTATATATGGCCGAATCTCCAGAGAAAGTGCAAAATCTTTCTTGGACAATTTATCTTCCATATATAAACTCTTCCAACAGCATTCGACCCCTCCATTAGCTGAGGATGTAGATTTCCTCTGAACTTCTTGTTCGTGCCCTCCTTCTACTCGATACATTATTTCTTGGCATTATACAATTTAATATACTAAGTATTGTGCCATTTCTTGTTGCCAAAAGCCTTAGATCTATCAAAGTAATGCATTTATATTTGAAGACAAAATATGGGTAAAATCACAGTGTGCAACAAAAACAAGGGAAAATTCGCAAGGGCAAACTAGTCATTTCATCTCAGAATTAACTGTTAAAATGACTCGACAAAATAGGGCCAAAATTTCTCTTTGTTTCAGACAACAGGGGCAAAAACCAAAAAACCCCTAATTTTGTTAAAGTATTTCTAGCATGTGTCAAGGATACAAGAAGTCAGATGAACTATACAATAGTTAAAAGCCAACGTGGAGAATCGCCCATGGATTTCTTCTGGTTTTGTGTCTCTGTGTTTTGCATGTTTGTTTGTAAAAAAGGGAAAGTTTTCTTAATCTCTTCCGCTGGGTACTTTCCAAGCATGTGATTTCAGAGATAGTGGGGAGTAGTTCTTTCTTTACTTGTTTGGTGCCTTCCTGCACAAAAAGCTGAGATGTGAACCGGTATCTTCAGAAACTCGTTTGTTTGCTCTCAATACAAGCTGGGGCATATGCCTTTGGTCCAAAAATATCGTGGAGAATATAGGACAATAATGGACACACGTACACACGTCAAGTAACCCTGTAACTAGTCGACAATCAGTAGTCCCAAGCACTTCATCTGATTCCCTAATAATTTCATTGGAGAGCGAGGTAGTTTGATCAACACTTCAACTGAATTTTACTAGAGCGATAGGCCGAGAATATGTTCGTGTGCGGCATTGTTCATGCTTATCAATCTCTGCCTTTAACCCAAGAACCATCATAACTTATATTCCTTTCAGGATATGATCGTATTATTCTTCCACTATGCCACTTGTACTCCACATATTGACACTGTGCCCTTTAGCGTTATCGTTTGGCCACTGATCACACAACTGTTGTGTCAGATATGTAGTTCTTTTCCTAAACATAATATATATATACACATATTCCTGTTACACATGTGCTCACCTCGTAATTCCTATCTCTATCCCTATGAGTATCACCGTGAGACTAGGTGGCCAAACCTTAATAAGTTCAGCATCTACCTAACCTTGAAAGAACAGAATTTCCAAAATAAAACTAGTAAAGAGTCAGCACGGGTGCAAAGTCAAAAATTGAGCCTAGCCTATTAGATGGGCATGCTCACAAGATAAGGGACCTAATCTGTATATGCTATGTTCCCACCAGCATAAAGTCTACAGTTGTAAGCACGGTTTAATTTTCATGGACAACTTTAAGGATTAGTGCTGCCTATGGATCAAAGCTTAAGTGAAATGAAAATGACCTAGCCATAATAAGCTAGACGATTATTTTGACATTACTATAACATAATTAACTATAGGATACAGGACATTAAAAAGGACGAAGATTAATTCCCCGGTTTCATATGAAGCAGAATATATTTTGTTGTGCTCATCCTATGAAAAGGCAAGACCTACACCGTCAATTCTTGAATAATGATCATAACATAGTTAACAATTGACGAGAGTCTAACATAAGGGTATGTTAAGTTCCTGGGTTAAGGAAGAGACGGTCCGGACGAATTAGCCAAGGGCTCAGATGCGCTCGCATGCACACACTAGCAAATATGGGATGGCTCGCCTACCCTTAGCCATCTTCTCCCGAGGGGATTCCTGATACATGGTGCGAGTCTAAGGACCGTAGAACACGATATGTATGACTTATGTATGACTTAGAACACAAAAAGCATTTTCTAAGGAGCCTTTATGGCTTTTTGTGTGTTGAGAAGCTCAAAAATTGTAAAAAAGCAAATAGCAATAAAACCATAGCTAGAAACCAAACGTTAGAAAAAGGAAACCAAACAAACAACAAGCCAACTTTTGAGACAAAAGCTCAAAAGATACATCGTCTCAAAAAAACAAACCTTGGCTTAATTCCAAGACATACTATATTTGTTGCTGTTGCTTAATTCCCTTTCATTCCTATTTTTCTACTTTATTATTTGCAGTGACGGACAAAAAGTCTGGTGTATCACAAAGGATTATTCCAACACAACTATTTTTCTTCAAAATGGGAAAATAAGTCCACGCACATGTACAGATTCTCGAATATGTACAATGAAAGAGAACAGATAAAAACATAATTGAGCTGAGCTGTACAGCATCTATACTCTTCAACCTCAAGCCATCTACTCTCATTGGTTCAACCACACCGAACACGCGTCTTCATAGGCCACCACATATATAATTATTTCATTCAAATTACAAGCTACAACAGTGAACGAACGTGTTGTATATAAATAGCCCCCATGTACCTTCAAGCACAGATATAGTTCATCTGTTAGGCAACAGCCAACAGCTGGGAGGAAGGTATGGCGCCATCACGGCGAAGGAACAACTCCTCCCTCTTCGAATCATCCACCATCATCACGGCGAACCTGATCATGGCCTCCTCGTCGTACCTCCTATCGAGGATCGCACCCCGTGCGGCAACGGCAACCGCATCGCCGACGACGACTAAGATGATAGCAGCGACCACCAGGGCTCCGACATGGTCTTCGGCGGCAACATCCACCCGTTCTTTGGAGCCCATGGCCGGGTGCAAGACGGTCCTGATGAAGCCCGTCGACGGTCAGGACGGGAAGGTAGACCAACGAGCGGAAATGTTCATCAGGAGTTTCCGAGAGAGGACCCTGTCGGAGACAGCTCGCAGCTACCGCAGGAGCGAGCTCGCCGACGCAAACGCCGCCGGTGACTAGCACCACATATGGGCAGAGGGACTGCATGCAGATAGTAGCCACGTTAGATGTGCAGGATATGAATATCCCAAGATGTAAGCAAGATATATGTATGCCGTCGATCATCACGTAAACGAGCTAGGAAGGTGATGCAGTAGCGTCAGCGATTATACAAGAGCTCGTTTTCATTAGCATGTT
Organism: Chrysopogon serrulatus; assembly: GCA_015844335.1. Classification (NCBI taxonomy): domain Eukaryota; kingdom Viridiplantae; phylum Streptophyta; class Magnoliopsida; order Poales; family Poaceae; genus Chrysopogon; species Chrysopogon serrulatus. Next base: position 51,458 of record JADLZL010003293.1, on the reverse strand, counting down.
AATGAAAAAATAAAGTTGTTAATTATCATCTGTTTTAAGCTATCTGGGCTGTTTCTTGCAAAACTCACCAGGCCAGTTTTGGTATGTCCCATCCAGATTATCGGACAAGGTAACCCCACCGTACATCTCTATCCCTACTCTATCTCTACTCTATTTGTCTACCTAATACTAAATAGGTAAAATTTCTACCACAAAATCTTTCATCCAATTAAGAGATTGACTCGATTTTGTTCTTTTGCCGATAATCCTGTTTCGAGATAATCCTGTTTCGATGTCCCGTTCAGTTTAGAAAACAAACCCACAAACACCTCTGTTTTTTTTCCATGGTAGTTTTGCATCAGAGATTCTCAACCCGCCCAATTACTTTCCATGCAAATCAAACTCTCTCTCTCTCTCTCTCCGGCTTTCTCATGACCCCTCCTCCGGCCAATGTTTTCATCTGCATGGATGCATGCATTGGGAAGTTTTCACCTTCGTTTCCTCACGCGACTTTCAGCGCCTTCAAGATTTGCATTGATGCGCAGAATAGCTAGCTTCATTACAATTTCAGCGTTGCACCCCCTTCTATCACATAACATCGCACTTCCTTTTATTTTCTTTCCAGCAAAACCAGACATCATCAAATCATGCAAACCGCTCTCTTTTCTCTATCTAATTGCTACCCAAATCGATCACGACATGGGCTGCTTATAGTTGAAACACGGTTACAATTCACAATGCATGGATGCGCAGTATAGCTTTTTTTTTTTTTTTGAGCCAAAACTACCCACCTTTATTCATTAGATGAGTAGGAGTTACATATCCCAACAGGTGGGTTCAAAAGCCACACATGTCGGCCGAAGCTCTCATGAATCGAGCTACGGGCGATGGTGTGACCATCAACATTAGCTTCTCTACATTCATACACAAACTCCACCTTAGTGAAAGCAAGCTTCCGCACTTGAATCTCCTGAATAACCTGGCCGTATGTTCCGTTGAATCCCTCAATGATATTCTTGACAACCCCTTGGTTATCGGACGCCAGCCTGACCCTGTCCACATGGATGTCCAGTGCGAGAGACAACCCCTCCCGACAAGCAATAATTTCCACTGTTGCCGGGTCCGTAATCCCTCTGAGGATGAGCGACGATGCTCCCAAAAACCTGCCAGTCACATCCCTAGCAATTGCCGAGGCAGAGCATTTGCTGCCGTTTTTGGACAAAGTAGCATCAACATTTATCTTCACCATCCCGACCGGCGGGGCTATCCACTTCGGGCCTTTCCTTTGCACTTGTTTCATGGGTTTTTCTCTTAGGGGCTCCTCCCCAAGATCATTCATAAATCTATCCACAAATAGGTGAGTAGACAGTGGACTTTGGAATTCATTGTCATGGATTGCTCTTCGCCTCGCATACCAAATCGCCCATAGCACCACTGCCACTCTAGTTGAGTCCCTATGAGACAGAGACTTGAAAACTGCCAGTAACCATGCCCTGGCATCCTCCTCTTGATTCACAGAGATAGCATGAAGAATTTGCTCCTGTTCCAGTGCCCAAGTGCATCGTGCCACATTGCACTCTAACAACGAATGCCTCCATGAATCATGTGTTCCACAAAATAAACAAGCACTGCTTGGCGCCATCTTCCTGTGTTGCAGAACCTCCCCGACCGGAAGGGAAGCACGAGCCAACCGCCAGAGGAAAATATTAATCTTTGACGGTACCTTGATCTTCCAGAGAGAACTCCACTCCTCCTTGGTAGCTTGCTGGTTAGAACGACCAGCAACACTTCTCACCGCCTCATCCGTCTGCATTCTTTTCTGCAAAAGCATGAAGTATGCCGACCGGACCGAGAACAGTCCCTTTTTATCTGGATGCCAAGCCCAGAAATCTTGCTGCACCCTTGTACAAACTGGTATGTTGGCAATAATCTCCACATCTGCCGGTGTGAAGAACTGATTTAGCATGTCCCAATTCCATGTTGCCTCACCCTAATTAATAAGCTCCGAAACAAGCACGGGGGGATTGGGTGTTGCAGTACGAATGGGTCTTCGTAGATTACCAGACGGTAGCTAGTTGGTTGTCCAGATAGGTGTCAAAATACCTGTGCCTTTCTCCTGATTAGGCCTTCTTTGAGCACCTCCCGGCCATCCACGATCGATCTCCATATTCTCAAAGGGGACGATCCCAGTTGTGCTTCCAAGAAGCCCACGTCTGGGAAGTAGGCAGCTTTGAGCACTCGAGCACTCAATGTTGAGGGCTCCTGAAGAACGCGCCACGCCTGTTTAGCTAGCAATGCTAGATTAAACATCTCCATGTCTCGGAACCCCAGGCCACCCATGTTTTTGGGTTTAACCATTGAGTCCCAAGCAACCCACGCCGTCTTTCTCTTGCCTTCCTTGCTTCCCCACCAGAAATTCCTCATCAGACTTGTCAAGTGCTCACAGAGCCCCCGCGGTAGTCTGAAGCGGGCCATTGAGTAAGTCGGGATGGCTTGTGCCACTGATTTGATCAGTGCTTCCTTTCCACCAGATGATAAACATTGAGCAAGCCAACCTTCAACTTTGCTCCACATTCTGTCCTTTAGATACTTAAAAGCACCTATGGTCGCAGCGCCAACATCAGTCGGCATACCAAGATATTTCTCGCTCAATGCTTCATTGTGAACATCCAACAAATCTTTAATCCCATCACGAATTTGCTGATTCACTCCTTTCGCAAAGAAAATCGAGGACTTATCTGTGTTAATCTGTTGTCCCAATCCTTGGCAGTAGGACGTTAGGATCTCCTTAATCACTACAGCATTCTCATTATTTGCCCTAAAGAACAGCAGGCTGTCATCTGCAAAGAGTAGGTGGCTTACCAATGGTGCTGAAGGGGCCACTTTTATTCCTTTGAGTACTGATGACTCGTTTCTTGTTTTTAAAAGACTTGAAAGGCCCTCTGCTGTTAAGAGGAACAAATACGGAGATATAGGATCACCTTGTCGTAAACCTCGAGTAGGTCTAAATTTGTGAAGTCTGTCTCCATTGAAGAGGACAGAAAAAGAAATTGAGGTGACTAGTCTCATAACCGAATCAACCCAGGACTGGTGAAAGCCAAGTCGACTCATAATAGCCGACAAATAACTCCATTCAACTCGATCATAGGCCTTCTTCATATCCAGTTTTAGTGCACAACATCTATGATCCAGCGGTTTCTTCTGCTTCATAAAGTGGAGACACTCATAAGCTGTAATAATATTATCTGTTATGAGCCTTCTCGGCACAAAAGCAGACTGTTCCTCCGAGATGATATCTGGTAACACTAGTTTCAATCTGTTTGCCAGAACTTTTGATGCAATCTTGTATAGTACATTGCATAAACTGATTGGGCGAAATTGGCCAACTTCCTCCGGAGTGGCCACCTTCGGGATCAGCACGATCATTGTCTCATTGATACTTGTTGCTTCTTCTTCTCCACGCAATATCCTCAGCACCATCGCTGTCACCTCCTCCCCACAGAGTTCCCAGTGCCTCTGGAAGAAGTGAGCTGGGAAACCATCAGGCCCCGGGGCCTTGGTGGGAAACATCTGAAAGAGAGTGTGTTTCACCTCCTTCTCCTCAAATGGAGAAGTCAATAGATTGTTCATCTCCACGGTAACCTTCCTAGGAACACATGACAGAACCCCCTCCATGTCCGTTGTTCCTTCGGAAGTATACAGATTCTCATAAAAATGAGAGACTAACTGCTTCAGTTCAGTCTCATTATCCACGATCAATCCATCTGGGTTCTTGAGCCTCGTGATCTTATTTCTACGCCTCCTGCTGCTTGCTCTCAAATGAAAGAACCTAGTATTCTTATCCCCCTCTGACAACCAGGTCACACGCGCACGCTGTCTCCACATTATTTCTTCTCTATAGTTGAGTTCTTGAATTCTTTCAACTACCTTGAGCTCGGTGTGAGAGGGACCCACGCGATTGGGTTCTTGCTGCATGCGCTCCAATTCTTGGTTTAGCTTCCGCAGCTCCGTCTTGACATGTCCAAAAGTGTCCCTATCCCACCTAACCAGGTGGTTGGATACCTCGGTCAGCTTTGCTTGTAGATCCCGTACAGATGTTGCCACTCCCTCGTTACGCCAGTGAGGCCGCTAGGGTTTCTGGAAATTCTCTATGAGTCTCCCACATTTGTTCGTACCTGAACCGCCTATCACGTCGAGTTGGCCTGCTGTTCGGGCGCCACTCCAGAAGGATCGGACCATGATCCGACGCCGCTGCCGACATATTTTTGACCCTAGCATCAGGGAAACGACTGCTCCAATCAGCTGTAGCAAGACCACGATCCAACCTAGTCCTGCAATAGACACCCCCGGCCACCTTCTTTTCGAAGGTCCAACTTCTCCCCTCGTAGCCGAGGTCCTGAAAACCACACACATCCACCATATCTCTGAAGCCGGCCATCTGTGCCTGGTTACGCACCTGTACACCCACATGCTCATGCTGGTACAACACCTCATTAAAATCCCCTACACATACCCAAGGCAGTGGTGACGATGCTCGGAGAAATTTGAGAAGACTCCATGTCTTGTGCCTCTCACTAAGTTGTGCCTCCCCATAAACACACGTCAATCTCCACGGGTCCATATCGCCCTCTTTCACTGTAACATCGATATGATACTGTGAATAAGGTAAAATTTCAAGATTTATATTATTATTCTAGAAAATTCCCAGACCACCACTGCGGCCTGTACTACTAACAGCAAAAGACTTATCAAAACCCAAAGTTTTTCTAAGCTGCTCTACCCTCGCCTTATGCACTTGAGTCTCTAGGACACAAAGCACAGAAGGAGCAACCCACTTCGCCAAGTCCCGAAGCTCTTTAACTATCGCGGCGTTGCCAATTCCACGGCAGTTCCAGCTCAAACAACTCATTGCTCCTGGCGGATCTCCTCGAGGGAGCCCGCCTTTTCATCAGAGGTTTCTGTCTCCTTCTTTCCCTTCCCGCGTTTCACTCTTTTAATCTCCCTAGGGACACATATGTCTGGGGGGATTGGCGGCACCGCGCCCTCCATCACCAACTGCTTACGCACCTCATGGTTCCCAGCAGCACCCGCTGGCTGAGAGGCAGCCTTGATCAGGCTACTAGCTGATGAGGACATCCTCCACTATTGCCCGCTGGCAAAGACGCAATAAAAAAATAGGCCAAGTGGCCTAGTTGTAGTCGGGCGGTGAACGTGTGAGCCTCTAAATAATCCCACCTTGCTTAGCTTGGGAGGAGGAAGCCACCTTAAAATGGAGAGCCACCCTTCCCCCATCGAACTAGTCTTTTGGGGCGATTGGGCCTTTTCCGGAAGGGGTGCGCCGAAGTGCGGTGCTAACATTGCCGAGGCGCAGTAAGAGGCCCTAGTGGCGTTGTAACCGGATCGGTGCGTCGTAATTTCGGCTGTCGGTGCTAAGACTGCAGGATTCAGGAAATCCGGATCGGTATGTTGGGCTTTTCATCCAACCCCAACTGGGCCGGATGTATCATTTGGTATCAGAGCTGGGCCCTTGTTTAAGGGGGTGGGAATAATGAGGACATCCTCCACTATTGCCCGCTGGCAAAGACGCAACAAAAAAATAGGCCAAGTGGCCCAGTTGTAGTCGGGCGGCGAACGTGTGAGCCTCTAAATAATCCCACCTTGTTTAGCTTGGGAGGAGGAAGCCACCTTAAAAGGGAGAGCCACCCTTCCCCCATCGGACTAGTCTTTTGGGGCGATTGGGCCTTTTCCGGAAGGGGTGCGCCGAAATGCGGTGCTAAGATTGCCGAGGCGCAACAAGAGGCCCTAGTGGCGTTGTAACCGGATCGGTGCGTCGTAATTTCGGCTGTCGGTGCTAAGACTGCAGGATTCAAGGAATCCGGATCGGTGTGTCGGGCTTTTCATCCAACCCCACCTGGGCCGGATGTATCACTAGCTGTATCAGCAAGCTCAACATCCTCTTGTTCATCCTTGTTAATTTCCGAAGAGTGGCGCTTTCGAGAACCAGCGCTATCACTTTCGGACTTATGCTTCTCCTGCCAGACAGGTGGTTGAGTGCTGCGACCACCCTGTCCGCGACCTCCACTCGGTGCGCGACCACCACGGCCCGACTTCCTAGCATCGTCGTCACGAGGAGGGTTCCAGTCTAGAGAAAGGAAGCGTGGTGTGCCGGGATGCCAGGATTCAGCGTCGCAATCATCCAAGCTCCAAACTGCAAATCCTTCTCCGCATATTCACCAGCTCCGCACTCCATGTGAGTATGACCCATAAGACCACAATGAGCACAGTAGCGTGGTAATTTCTCATACTTCACCTGGAGCAGTATCTTCGCCTGTCCCTCAGGCGCGAGAGTAACAACTCGCACAAGGGGTTTATCAGCGAGCAGCTTCACTCGGATGCGGTGGAATTCACCGGATCGCGATGCCATAGCTTTCATCCCAATCTCTTGCACCTCTCCCACCTTTGAAGCCAATTGCTTAATAATCATCTCTGTCCGAAAAAGGTGGGGGATTTTGTGGATTTGAATCCACCCAAGAACCTTAGATGGGATCACCTCCGGGACTGTAGTTGAACCATCAAATTCTTCCGTCCTCCATAATTCATCCAGCCTCCCAAGCCCCGAAGATCCAGGGTCCGTCCTCCATAATTCTCTTCCAGTCTCCCAAGCAGAAAGCTTGAATAACGAACAAATTCTTGTCCATTGTCCTGAACGTCACCTCCTTGGCAGGGTTCCACGCGGCCCGCATCGTTGAGAACAACGACGTTGTGCTAAACGATTTGGACGTGAGGAGTTTTGCCGCCGCCATCCACTTCACCACCGGGAGATTCTCCCGATCTTCCTTCGCCAAAACCACCTCGTCCTTCTCCGCATCGCTCAGCTTGAGCATACCCACCCAGAAGTACATCTACTCCCAAATCAGCTTCCATCTCCCCCGTCTTCGAACTCTCCGCCGCCATGACTTAACAAAGCCACGTACACCAGATGCCTTAGCCGCAAACTCCGGTCTGCTGCGCCTGTCCCTTCTCCACTTTTCTGCCAAGGCCGGATAGCCGCGCTAGGCAGCCCGTAGTCAGTCCCGAGCAGATGCGTGGGGAGGAGTCGACGAAGAGCCAGAAGGAATTCCTCCGGTGACGGCTAGTCGCCAGGAGTCGCCGAGAGCCCTAGGAAAACCTAGGTATTGCCCACGTGTGTGTGGATGCGCAGTATAGCTAGGTTATATACTTGAGAAATTTCATGATGGCAAATGCATGCTTATAGGTAGTGAACCATCCTACTGGTCATCGTCGTCACGTGCTGACTGCTTACTCGAGAAGCGCCCACGTCAAGTCCACTGGCCACTGTATCTCATCTAAACCCCCATGCTAATATGCTATAAGTGGGCTCATGCTTAGTATGAATCCCTACTTTTTCTCACGATCATGATTCAGTTTTTGGTATTGCAGTTTTGTTTTGCGCCTTGCTTTGTTGTTGCCATTACTCGAAATCAGCTGTGGTGTAATATATTCAAAATTCTTTATTATATATCTTTTTGAGCATAATGTGAGTACAATAAAAATATAATAATGTAAAACAAAAAACTATAGCTTTCAAGACAAAACAACATATAGATGCCAAAACTTTGGATGATCCTAAATTTCCTCCCGTTCCAACACATGGATACTTTTGCTAGTAAATATAAAAGGTCATGACACGATCCTTCACAAGAGCTGCTCGTAGGCTTTTGCAGCTAGCCAGCCAAAACCGGCTTGGCCAATTTAGGAATTTGATCGCCTGTTTTCTCGAGCATGCCGCAAGGACCAACTCTCTTTTCGTATGGAACTAGTACTGCGTCAATACACTTTTTAATTAGCAACTCTGCCGAGACTATAAATCGAAGAATTCACCTCTTGAGTCCCAGGACTAAGGACGTGATTAATCAGTTCAACTTGAAAAACATCATCAACCCTAGAGGCAGCTTCCCATATGGAGCTTTGCATGCTGCTAGAGGAGAAGACGAAGGCGCAAGAAGCCAGTGATCGTGAAGTTGACCTCGCATATTTAACTTTAGATTAGCGAGGAGTTGTCACAAAGATCAAAGAGATCGACATCACTTCTAAGGTGAAAACCCATGGATAGTGCCTCTGCCCTGGCATGGGGAGACCAAAGGCACGACGACCTTGGGCACCTGCTTGAGCTCCTTGAGCAATTAATAGTGGATCTCCATAATTGAGTTGAGCAGTGAAATGCCAAAGCCATAAGCCATGGCAATTAGGTAAAGACCAATATATATCTGCGTAGGCTCTAAATAACTCTGGGTCACCAAGCTAGACCTTAAAGAACACAGGTTTCAATGTTTTACTGATATGATCGTTACGCACTTCTCGTGTTGCAAATATCCTCGGTGATTCAACCAAAGAGTAGTTTAGATAAGAGGGGAAGAAAGAAAATTGAATATGATCTTCTTTATCTCATGACAGTCTAAAAGTGGATCAATGACGTTGCTGCTATCCAACACCCTTGAGCAAGAAAATGAGTGTGGAGTCTTAACTTGAGCTCCAGTGTGCGTAGATATATCAATTAGGAGTTCCAAGAGAGTGGCCAAGTCCTGCTAAATCCTCTATCAACCCTCACCCCCACACAAAACTAGACATTGCACACTCACTATAGCTTTTTTTTTTTTGCCTCACTTTAGGATCGACCTCACCATCGGAGGGTCGGCTGACCCCGATAATTTTTGAAAATTCTAATGGAACAGTGCTGTATAAGATGCTAATTAGTTCTTAATAGCCAAATCATTTTCAGGGAAGAGCCCGATGGCCATCAGCCCTAGATTCGCCACTGGCAACAACACTCGACTAGTCATTAAATTGGGGCGTGCTTCTGGTGGACAGACGTAGAGCTTTGGTACATGTTACCTCGACTGGATCAGACATCATCGAACCACTCAAGGCTTCGGTTCACATTTTGATTAGTCTAACCGGTTGAGCCACCGGTTCAACCGGTTCAAATAGAATGAAGAATGGTATAGCAACATAAGTGAAGTCGTGGCTCAATGGTGGAGACTGTACACTCTGACCCTACAGATCAAAGTTTGACTCCTACCCTTCACCCTTTTTACATGGTAGAGACCGTATACTCTGACCCTACAGACCAAAGTTCGAGTCCTACCCTCCACCCTTTTTACACCAATTAACCTTATTTTCCTCTCCTTCCCACCCACATGGTCGCTAGCCGGCCGGTTTAGTATCCGGTTTTATACCGGTTTCTATGGAAAAAACGCCAGTTCAGTATTCCGTTTTATACTGATTTCTAAAGAAAACCGCTGGTTCAATGGTTTATACCGGTTTGATTGCTTACCGATCCTTTAAGGTGAATTGGACCGGCCAAGGCTTTGGTTTAGTCTTTTACTAGTCGGACCGCTGGTCAGTCTTGATGAGGACATCACTCCTTCGGATACATTCAATGATCCTCCGCTGAACATTCAAGGTCCAATCACAAGAGCTCGCGCGTGACAATTAAATTTACAGGTGAGCTCGTTCCTAAGCAACTCTTTATATGATTTAGAGAATAGATTACTACCTAATGATTATATTATGATTAGGAATCATGGAAAGGACTGGAAGATACATAGAGGAGGGCTTGGAGGCGTGGAGGGTCAGCAAGGGCGCTCAAGTCAAGGTGGAGGCCCAGACCAAGTCGACTTCGAATCCGTCTCGGAGTCCAGGAGCAGTTTGTACTAAATCGGACGCCCAGGATGCGTCCGGACTCGGAATTGGACGTTCTTAGACTCTAAAGAAAGATAACGAGAAGACCTTTCCAATGAGTCCTGTTGGAGGCCCAAATTCATCCGGAGTCATCGGGAATCGTCCGAACAATTTGATGTCCAGAATCTGTCCCGACGCTGCGACATCGTATTTTGGTCTTTGGGCCTTGTATCGTGTTGGAACCCATTAGGGGTGCGTCCAGGGGGTCTTGCATGACCTTAGACTCTTTATAATTAGTAGCCGCCGCCCAAGTTAGGGTTCGGGTTTTGCTTAAGATTATTCTGTCCATTGACAGTCGCCGTTCATCGGTTTGTGGAACCCAAACTTGAGAACTTAATCATTCATCTGCAGTTTGTCCCAACTTTCTGAGCTGCGTTCTTTCGAGTTCTTGCTTGTGTTCTTCGTTTTGCAGGCACGGATTAGCCTTCTTGGCGAGATCAACCGGTTGGTGACACGGTTGATAACCCGAGGATTCGTGGTGCTAAGGTTGCAGGGTTCGGGTCTTTTGATCTGAAGCCGGATCGGTGTGTCGCGTTCCGCTCAAAGCGAGAGTTATCCAGAACCTAACGGAAGATCGAGAATCACGTCCCATCAAGTCTAGTTCAAATAACTTGGCACAGAAATAGACTTTCTTTGTACATACATACAAGGATACAAACTAATTTACAAAGGCATGCAGAGCCAGATGGCAACACTTGGCTGATTGATAGCATACAGGGTTAGAAACTAATTTAAAAAGACATGCTACAAATACATGATCTCAATCATGTCAGCCAAGATAGCATATATGATCAATTACAATATTGTCCCATAGTGCGGTCACATGTTCATTAGCTTACAATATTGTCCCATAGTGTTGTCACATGTTCATTAGCAATTTTGTACAATTTTATTAGATGAATTTTATTCATGCAACGTTTTTAGTTTGTCTGTTAGATTATCATCATCAAAGACAATTACCCACATTGCAATTTCGGTATTAATATAAGTCGTCCATTGCTGTGGGACCTTCAAATAAAAAATTTATAGAATATTATATCAAATTATATCAGAATGTGATATGCAAATAAATATTACAATGTTGATACTTTCATGTTGATAGACTGGAAATAATACCTGCAATTAGTGGAAGATATTATGGTAATTATTATGCTGATAATTCGGCACTTATTAGTAAGTATGCCATATGAATGGCTTACATGTGGAAATTTGAAAGATACTCCCTCCGTTCCAGAATTATAGTCGTTTTGGGAAAGTGCATGGCACAAGTTTGACTCGATTTATAGAAAATATGTATAATACTTACATCTCCAAATAATTTTGTTAAAAAACTAGATTCAAAGATCTTTATAATCCAATGATACTAATTATGATACTAATTGATGATACTTATTATTTATAAAAATTACCGGCAGTTTTTTCTGGAGAAGCAAAAGCGACCAGAGAATTTTGGGACGGAGGGAGTAATGAAGTTTGCTTCTATAAGAGATAATATACTAATATAGATAGAAAAATCAAGTTGTAGAGAAGGAACATAGATGATAAATCGATCAAATAATTAAATTTATAGACTTGCTAAGGACATTTGTATGTTTCCTCTGCTACCATATCTATGGACGCAGCCTTTAGAGTAAATATGGTATTTCTGCCTCAAATAGTTCCTGTATGGAAGGAGCCCATTTCGATCGTAAACTATTGATGGAGGCCCCTCCACAATTAGCCTGCTTGCACACACCACAGCAATACTAGTGACCCAAGGGTGGATTGAAGCGAAGGCTAACACCCAAATACACAAGCGTTGCAGACGAGCCAGAAGCGTTGCCAGCAAGAGACGCATGGAGAATCTTCGCTGCAAAATCTCTTGGAGCTTGTTGCGGCATCGGACGGGCAGGCTATTGAGCCACTCCTTTACTGCCATGGCACAAGCACAAAAGCAACCAGGGTAAAAAATCGATGTTGTGAATGGTTCAAGAACACTAATTCAAGTGATGTAATCCGAAATGTGAAATCTGGACTTTCTTGTGTGTTCCATCCTAGCGACATCATAAGCAAAGCAATTGGGAAAGGTACCTGTTTCGATTATGAGAAGCTCTTCAGCACGCCCCTGCACTCTGTGCCTGCACTCGTTGTAGTACGCGGTGACCGCGCACACGGAGAACACTTGCGCGACGCTGCCGGACACGCCTAGGTGGACCATGTTCAGAAGCTGAATCCGCACGGCTGTGCGCCGTGGTGAGATGGCGGCGGCGAGCATGGCATTGGCGATCAAGAGGACCACGGCCTGGCCAGCGTTCTTCGCCGTGGTTACCCACGCCCGGCGGAGCGCGGCCGCGCGATGGCACCCAGGCTCGCACGCAGACACGACCACCGCCACGGACAGGACGAGACCCAGGTAGAGCTGGGCGAGGCTTGCGACGAGGACGACGAGAACTAGCAGGTCAAGGAGTAGCAGTGAGCGGGTGTACCTGACGAGGAGGTCAACGAGGAACAACAGCGCAGCAACGCCGAGCTGGCATGCGACGGCAATGATTTGGCCGTGGATGGCAGTGGCGACGATGGGACCGACCGTTAGGCGGTCGCCATTGTCGATGTCGAACAGCCTGCGGAGGACCTGGAGGAACGTCAGCGCTTCTCTTTCTCCCTCGTTGTTGACGCCGCCGTATACAGTGACGGCAGCGAAGGCGGTGATAGCCCCAATAGCAGAGCCGACGGTCACGGTCTCGAGGAAGCTCACTGCGCCAGCGAGGATAACATCATGCGCCTCATGCAAGGGTAGCATGACCACCAGGGAGAAGTGCAAGACTTTCTCGGCTACTGTGAGCGCCAAGATTGGACCAAACAGGTCAGGGTTGCGCGCCGGAAGGAGCAGACCTTCCTTCAGAAAGCTGAAGTAAAATGATGGGAAAAGCGGTCGTGTGGCAGCCATGGCCGGCGACAATGGGTCGGCTACAACGATCTTAATTACAAAGCAACAGAAAAAATTGCACTGCTGCAGCCTGCAGCCAACAGCAGCGGCTTTTATCGCCGCCGATCAGAAAGTTCATGTTCATTTCCTGCCCAATGGCTGATGAAGACAAAAGTCAGGCTCCCAAGATTCTTCACCTTGTCAATGGCACGGAGAAACCAATGTTGCTTGTCTTACGTCACTGTTCCTTGGCAACATTGCTCCCATTCATGAAACTTTTCTAGTTTGTCTCTTTTTGATGTGTTCAAGACAGCTAGGCCGGCTAATTCCAAATTTGCAATTCCTTAAACCATCCATGCGCTTCCACTAAACTTTTTCATTTCCCATCCATTTCCATTCTAACCATGGGAAATCGCTCTTCTGTCATCATGGAAGGCTTTCTTCTCCAAGCCCGCAACATCCACCTTTTCATCCCTGTCTTTCTCCTCGCCGTCGCCTACACTGCTATCAGTACCCTCGGCTACTCCACTGTGGTGAAACCGCTCCTCACCAAGGTCTTCCACCACGCTGAAGACCTCTGGCGGCTCAGGGGGGCCAACCCGGTGTGGCACGGCTACGACGCCGACGGCGACCTCGTTGTCGACACACGTCGCCTCAGTGCCGGCCACCTTGTCGCTGGCAGCCTTGCCTATCTCCTCATCACCACCTTCACTATCGGCCCAGCTGTTCTAGCAGTCGCCGTGTCGGCTGCCGTCGCGGCGTATTCCGGCGGCGGAGATCGTCGTCGTTCCACGCGCTTGTGCGCAAGCTGCTGGACGGTGGCCACGGCCGGCGTGAAGGTCCCGTTCGGTACCGCGCTGCTCGGTCACGTCCTCCATGCTGTTACGTGCAGGGGAACCATCTTGGTTTCTGAGTTCTACATTGCCTTCTTCCTCAGATACAATACGAGCCCCGTGTTGTTGTCCATGGAGGTGTTCCTCTTCCTCCTGCGTCACCTCTTCGCCCTCTATATGGAGGTCGTCTGCACCTTGGCCGTCGTGGTGTCGGTGGCAGGGCCAGCCGGCTGCTTCTACGGTTTGCGCGCGCTCCGGCAGGCGTGGTGGATCTTGGCAGAGAGGACCACGCCGGCTCTGATCCTCTTGGTCGTCAAGGGCGCAATGAAGGCCGCTATTGAGATGACGTCCATCAGGGTCGTCTACGTGCACCCGGTCCATTATTATTATTATTATTACTATATCGTAGCGTATGCTATTCTTTCAAGGATCGTGTACATCAGTTTGTGTGCAGCTTTGCAGCTGTGGTTTGTATGTGCAACCACCGTATTCTACTACCGGTGCAGGCAGCCCAAAAATGGTTATTATAGGATACGTTTGGTTTGGTGGCTTAGTTCTAGCCTGGCTAGGATTGTAGCTTGGCTAGGCTAAACTTGGTTCTAGCAAGCAATTTAGAGTTGTTTGGTTGTGTATACTGTCTTAGCCTGACTAGTCCCACAACATGTTTGGTTGTCTTGTTTGTTTGACATAGAATCACCTCTCTTAGCTGGCAACTTTACCCCGGTCAAAATTTTTCACAAACAGGCGTGGGGCATCCTCGCCGGTGGTGGCCTTCTCAACGCTGAGCCTACAGGCCTGGCCTTCTTAGACACCGCCGCCCGTGGTAGAACATGATGTGTGTCATGGCTCTTTGCTAGGCCGTGTTGGGTATCTTGTCGATGGACACTAGCTCCATGGCCACCATCGCATCCACCGCTGTCATGCTCGCCTTCAGGCTCCTTCAACACTCGCCGCGCCTACTGTGCCGCCTCAGCGTGTCCCGCACGCAGGTCATGGCACTAACGTCGTCACGGGGCTGCCCCTTCCCTCCCCTCGCCTGACACCAGCTCAGTCACTGCACATCTGAAGATAGAGAAACAAGGAGAGATTAGGAGCTACCGGCGAGCAGACTCGCATGCTAGCTCGGGCCAGGCTCCATGAGACACTAGTATCTTTCTCTTGACATGGATTTCACTAGCTTTCTCTTTAGAACAGCCACCATCGGCATCCATTTCTACAGGCGGTTCTCTTAAGGAACCCGCCAAGATGAGGCTTTTCTTAAGGAACCGCCCGGTAGAAATAATTTGAAATTAATTTTTTAAGTTTTTTAAACTTCCTCGGATGCATAAACTCCCAAAATAAAAGTTGTAGATCTCAAAAAGTTATGAAACTTTGTAGTTGACAACTTTTTCATTTGAAATTATCTCTTTATGGAAAACTACGAATGAATTTTCAAATTTGAAATCTAAATTTTGCAAATGACCTCGGATGGAGAAACACTCCAAATAAAAGTTGTAGATCTCGAAAAGTTATGAAACTTTGTAATTCACTACTTTTTCATTTGAATTCGTTTAGACCCTCAAATATTCAAATTCCCGACGGGTTTGTATAATATGTGGGGAACAAAAATGATATCTAGACACAAGTGACGTGTGGGTGGAGTGGTAGAGGGGGATACGCCCCTTCCCCGAGGTCGAGGGTTCGAACCCCCACGGCCAGCGTCAGTTTTACGCGACGCGACTTGCAACTGAAGGGCGGGTGCCTCCCCGGTTCGAAAAATATTTTTTGCCTTCTTAAAAATATTTTTTGTAATTTTTTCGTGTTTTTAGGCAACTATTTCTACAGGCGGTTCCTTAAGAGAACCGCAGCAGAAAGATTTCTACCGCAGTTCTCAAGCAACCGCCAATAGAAATGGCCGATTTCTCCATCCCAATGACCAAAAACGCCATTTTGGAACCGCCAAGTACATGCCTTTTCTGACTAGTGAGAATCTAGCTAGGCACTAAGGGTACGGATACCTACACTTGGCTAGGCCCCAATCCATTTTCAACCAACCAAACAGCCTAAGACTAGCTCTAGAGAACCACGCTATGTGTTATGCACCGAGCCCAACAAACCCATAATATTTGCAGTAAGTAATTTTAATTTATCCGTTACAAATTCATATGTACTTACATTATCACAAGTTGTTACAAATTCACATGTACTTACATTATTACAAGTTATTATTTAGATGTTCTTGCACCGTTATATACTTAACACATCATTTACAAATATATTTACAAACCGTTCCAAATTCATAATTCGAAATCTCTGGATGGTACCGAAGAAAATCCCTTCCATCTTATATTCAACTGTTCGTTTCTATGGCTTGTCAGACTCACTCCACCTCCTGGTCCTGCCAACACTCTCCACGTTTTTAGATCTTCAAAGCCTTCAGTGTCTTTTTTAGGGAGATTGTGATTACTATGTTTTGGTCTATCTGGACATTGAGGAATGATGTGATCTTCATGAGCATCTCACCTTGGTGCAGTGTTGTAAGGCGATCTTCAAAGCAGAATTTGGCTTGGTTATCTAAGGGCAAAAGCAGTTTATCATCCTTCAACTGATTTATAGCTAGAAGCTTATGTATAATTCTTTCTATATAACTTTGTTTCTTAATAATTCCAATATTTGGAATGCTTATTTTATGCAATAAAACATAATAGGGGTGACCCCCTCTTGTTTTCCATAAAAAAGTATGTCCATGGGGTGTGATTATTTGGTCCAAGTGTCTTTTGGTTCTATTTATTAGAACTCGCCCCACACCTATATTTTTTACCAGGCTCTGAAATAGCCTCGAGTGAATATCAATCCAATATTTTTTATTATTTATTATATTTTGAGAATTTCTAGATTAATCCTTTTCTAGTATGTCAAAAATAATGTGGAACCTCCAATTGTCAAAGATAAGATTGAGAAATGACCATGGTTTCCCTAATCACACATGTCCTTGGCCCACTGACAAAATTTATGTTGATATACTCGATATACATGACGACGCTAAGCCTAGGTGAAGCAGTAGCCAATGCCAGCCATGGCAGACGGCCAACCTCGAGGTGCGTCGTCTTGTTTGGCCTTCCTAATGCATTCCCTCCGCATCCCTAGTTAGGCGCAATCTTGGCATCTTTGCGCCGGTGTTGGCTCTCAACGTCGCATACGTCGGCTTCGCCGATCATGCCTACTCCCTTGATAGAGTGCTGCGGCCCAACGACATGGCCACAGCCTATCTCCTGTGCGCCTTTTCCTCGGTCCGGGTCGTCACCGCCTGGCGCGGCCGTGGCGGCGTACTCGGAATCGGAGCAGCAGCACGCACTGTCGTGGCGTCCGCTCATCGCTGACACATTGCGCAACAGCATGAAGGCCGCCGGCCCCGTCGCGACGGTGGTTGGTCGACGGCAACATCCTATTGCTGCTGGCGACAGAGGTCGGCGGCCCCGTCGCGCTGCTCCTCCTACGGGTACTGATCATGTGGAATTAACTGCTGCCACCTGACGCTGCAGCTCATCGACGTGCTGGTGGCGCTGCACGCCGCGCACCGCCTTCTCCAGGGCTACGTCCGCGCCGTGTCATCCTTGGCCGTCGTGGTGTCGGTGTCGTCTCGGTCGCAGCCGGCCGCGTGCCATGGCCGTGCCGTGCTCCGGCGCGCGTGGCGGCTGTCGCGGGTGGACGCAAAGTGGACCACGGTCTTGGTGGCCACGGAGGGGGTCGTCGCCGGTGCCATCGTGCAGTGGCATGAGAGTGCGGTGATGGAACATTGGATCGAGTATAGCTGGTATGTTTACGTTCTCCTCTCCGGCGCCACGCTGATGTTCTCTGCGTGCGTGGCCGCCGCGTTCTACTACCCATGCCCGCAAAGCGCGGATGCCGGTCCACTGGCCGCAGCAGCAGGAAGAGGAGGCTGGCGGCAACCATGGGCGAGAGGTAGGAGTACATTGGTACAAATTAATTTCCACATCTCTCTTGGTGATTTTATCTTGTTTCTGTACTGTGAAATTGGTCCATCTTCAATGCCAGGAAAGGAATGGTTTGGAAGATGTGCCAGCCAATGCTCCAGTTCGTTTCGTGACATTGTGCAGGGGAGAAGGTCAATGCGACAGGTATTGGCGACGATGGGAACAAAAAGATCCGTTGCTGGAGCCTTGGGATGTTGTCCTTTGTTTCGAGACACCGTTTGGACCTTTCGGTTTTGGCAGCGGTGACATGTGCCTGGTTAGCCACACCCACACCCACACCCACGGAGAGCATTCCATCCATATTTGGCCAAAACAGCTTGCTTTTATACAGATCCGACTTGAGAAGAACATGCCGAGCATGCTACTCTCAACCTTAGAGAAGGTAGAATCTGCTGCCCAAGATCTTTCGAAAAAAAGAATCTGCTGCCCAAAGCCAAATATTTGGGCGATTCAATCCTTTGTCCACATGGGATGGGGGTTATTCCAACGAGCCGAGCACAGTAGTGACCATCCATCACCCAAGGACAAGTATTGCCTGCTTTGTTCACATCAACATGGACATGGGATGGGGTTTATAACGAGCCGGCCAAGGTATTTGTCATGCAACATAGTCTATAGAGAAAACTAATCTCTTGCCAAGTCCAAGGCAAATCGGTGTGACCGGTGTTTGAAACTTTGGTTTCTAATAAGATGCTAATGGCAAACTCAACTTTTATTAGGGGAAATACATAAAATGCACATTGGTGGTTCTTTTTTTTTCTTTGGGTTCTATATAAACTGTAAACTGAGGCTCTTCTTACTTACGCTCAAGTGTCTATGTCTTGTTGTCTTGCTCCTTTAGCATCGGCTCCATTTATGCATAAAAGAAATCGCAACACGCACAAAGTCTGACAAATTATGTGGGAGCTTCTTTTGAGCCGCCATGCCATTTCTAGTTTGCCAGATCGACGAATACGTCATGAAATGTCAATCATGTTTTGTAGAGCGTGGAGTCAACTCATACAAATTCTAACCAACAGATGTTCAAATTATATGTAAGTTTAGGCCTAGGAACTTATATCAACAGAGGTTTGCTATGGCACTCCCAACTAACCGTGAACCGTCAGTCTAGATACAATTGTCATATATTATTACCCCTAGAGAGATAATAGGATAAATATATTTTTAAAATATGAAAAATATCTTGCAATTAGATTTAGGTAAACTATCTTCCATTAGATCTAACATGCATGTATGCCTGATGGATGATCCTAGCACATAGTTAGTTGTAACTTTTCTTATAATATACTCAGTTTGTCCTAAAAATGTCGTTTTAGACTATGGGTCCCACTTGAAGAGGGATGCAGACCTACTACATCTCCTCCCATTCGTTTCACCAGTGCCTGTATCCTTTCTTATCCTATCCCACTAGTGCTACCACACCATGTCCTCCTCTTCTAAAACGGGAGGCGCCCCACCCCTCTTCATTTAGGCACGTGGCGCCAAGGCAAAGGGCCAATGGCATGGAGGTGGAGCAAGCTGGCGTCAAAACAGATCGAAGCAGCAGTCGAGGTGAAGTTGTCGTCCCTAGGGCACTAATCTGGAGCAAAGCTAGAGCAGCATATCCCGAGGAGCATCACCCCCTTCCTTCTTCCCCATCCACCTCCCTTTGATGCACGCATCACATATACAACCGATGCCGCCCCTTCCTTCTTCTACATCCACCACCTAGGCATCTGGGCATTGGCGGGGCGGCGCCATCCACACGCAGCACATGAGACATCTAGGCATCCGTTGCATCATCTAGATCTTCAAACTAAAAAAGCAACTATCTAGATCTCTGCCACACCAGCGCCAGCATCTATGTGTGGCCATGCCACATAGACAACTGAATGCTACGGCCGTGCCACATTGGCAAGTAGTGGGCCTGCAGTGCGCTGCCGCGGTCCGAGCATAGGATGGCGGCAACAAGTGCCCACACTGCAGAGGCCTGCGGCAGGAGACCTGCACAAGTGGTGCTCCTCATCATCAGCATGTCGCCTCCTTCCCAGTCATCTTTTTTTTTTTGATAACACCTTCCCAGTCATCTTTGACACCTCACCGGCCCGGCTACCTCGTGCTCTCATACCTCAACCCCAGCAAGCCTAACTACGGGCTGCTCAAGTCTGCGAGCCTTGGCAATAGGTGGAAGGGGTCCACTTTCCAGTGAGTGACCAAGTCCAGTTTAGACTTCATAGCAAAATGTACCATAGCAGTATGAGGAATTCTTATATTCTTCCTAAGAATGTCTCCAATAGCACAACCCAAAGACAAAAATACGTTGCGCAGTGTTTTGCATTCTAAAATCACACTCCAATGCATTCTAGAGAACGACGTAAGGAGGAACGCACATAAGCGTCTTCGGTAGAGACGACACAAATCTCCAGCATCATCGTCCTCACCATACTTGGGACGGAACCGCTATGCCTTTGATGGGATGTGCATGTTGAGCAGCATGGTGGGCGAGGCCGCATGGTCGCTCGGCAAGGACACAACGTTGGTGCTGATGCGGAGTTCCAAGATGCGGGACTACCCACGCCTGGCGATGGCCGCGCGGGTGTTGGAGGATGCCTCCACCTCCATCGACTCCAGCGATGGCTGCGACGGGTTCCTGTACGACACTCCCAGCTATTTTTTCAGCTTGATTCCACTTTATCTCTTTATGAGAGAAGAAGAAAAATAACTTTACCCATGAAACTGTTTTGGAAAAAGGGCATTTGATTAAAAAAAACAGCTCACAACAGCTCGTAAAGCTGTTGGTGAAGCTGTGCCGAATAGGCCCTTACAATCATCCATTGTATTGTGACAGCTTCAATCTCGCAAGATTACCTATAAAATTCTCCGAGGTAGATATGAGACCTCCATCCGGTTTAAATTGTAGCTCTAGGTCAGTTTAGCTGTCCAAAGTCAAATTTCATGAGCTTTAAGAAAGGTTATACAAAAATACAGAAGCATCTTCAAAATCAAATAAAATCCATTAATACACCATGAGATATATTTTGACAGTAATATTTGTTTGATGTTATAGATATTAATACATTTTTATAAACTTCATTAAATTTAGAGAAGCTTGACTTACCATAAAACTAAAACGATTTATGATTTAGAATGAAGGAAGTGATTATTATCTTGCTGATGATTGCAAAATGGATATATACTTCACATATAAGTAGATGAACACAAGCCATCTACATAACCAGATCTTCACGAGGACTGCATGCATATTACATAACAAGGAAACAAACGAAGAGAAACATGAACATACACTGCACAGGTTTAAACTGCCAAACCCTGAAAACTCGCAGGAGGACGGCACAAAACCAACAAAGGCATCCTTTCAAAACTCTGAATATCTCCTAATTCTTTCCCTGTATGACGATGAACGCTGCACATCTGGCCTGATACAGCTGACGAGGCAAGGCACCGTCTCTTCAGCTCCTGTGCAGTTCAGCTTTATTGATGACAGCTTCCCAGAGCCAATGGATCTAAAAGAGGAGCATCCCAGCTGAACTGAGGAGGAGCGCAATCGACGCATGTCAGGCCGTTGATGCAAAGACCTGCCATGATCAGGACCAGTGCTTGCGCCTGCTGCACATAGAGCAAGGGATGTGCTTGTCCATGGAAGCTCCTTTATTGGGGTAGTGCTGGTGAGCCTCATGAAGGAGACAATGGCATGACGACACAAAGGGCAGGATATGGAGCCAGGAACTCCACGGATGGATGTTGAGCTGCTGCTGGTGGAGCACAAATAGAGTGCACATTTGGTGCAAAACTCATGGCCGCAACCTATATAACAAGGATTTATCAATGGTATTTGCAGGGTTAAAAAATCCATCATGAGAGTCAGATTTTTTTTAGTACCTTCTGCAGCTACAGTGCATTCAACCTCCAAACATATGACACATGGATCTTGACAAGTGGATGAGGCAGAAGTTTTCCTCCATCCACATTCCCTGCAAAAGATCAACCAAGGGAGGTTGCATTTATAATTAGCTGAGTGTACATTAGGAAATATAAGAGTGCCTGAAAGTTCTATTCTATTTTACTCCCTCCATCCCAAATTATAAGGCATTCCAAGAATCTTGGAGAGTCAATCCTTTTCAAGTTTGACCAAGTTTATATAATAAAATAATAATACTTATGACACCAACTAAGTATCATTAAATTCTTTATTAGTTATATTTTCATCATATACTTATTTGATGTCATAAATATTTGTGGTTTGTTCTATAATTTTGGTTAAACTTAAAAAAAATTGACTCTCCAAGATTCTTAGAATGTCTTATAATTTGGGATGGAGGAAGTAGTATTTTTTGTGAAGTTCAATTTGAAATGAGCATCCTATCAACATTCTACACCCAGTGAAATGCAGTTTCTCCCACGGTGCTGTAGAATTCTGATGTTATAGGCCCCAATGGTAATAGGCAGAATACTGCTGTAAAACATTGGTGGTCTTCACCTATTTCACAGGAACAAGAAAAGGAATATGGATACAACTACTTGAGCAAAAACGTTTGGTGAATTTAACTACATATCATGTTCTTACAGAAAGTGGCATTTAATGTTATGAATACATATTTCAGCTGGTATCTGAACTCACCGGGCAATTTTGACAATGCTCATCAGTGGTAGACAAAGGTATGGTGAAGGAAGTATACGCATTCGATTTTCTGGTTGTTTGCTTAGAATACCTTCAACACTAGTTTTGTGCCACGAACGAGCCACCAATAAAGGAGTCAACCTTTCAAGCAAAAGCATGGTAGAAGTGTTAGGCAATTGCAATAAGTAACATGGAAGTCCTTTTCTGATATTAGCATGCCCCAAGCAAGATATTAGCATGCCCCGAGCAAGTGCCCTTCCTTAATTGGAAAACAAAAGTTACAAGTTTTATGCATGGTATAAGTAAGGCCAGCACATTCAGAGTATGTATAAATTTCAGAAACAGGCTTCAGGATTTGAGTAAACCACATAGGAATTTGAGGCCTTGTTCTCTTGCAAAAAGTTGCCATGCAACTTTCATACCCGCAGGGAATAATGTTAGTAAAAAAAAATAACTGAAATAAGGAAGACAAGACAAAAATACAAACGAAAGTGCTACAGTGCAGGGAATAAACATATATGAACAGTAAAATACCAAGTAAGCAAAATTTAAAATACCAGTAGGTGATTAACTAAAGATATCAATACCATCAACAAATTCTGATAAACAAAGAACATAACTTGTTGAAGGCAGTTGTAGGTAAAAAAAAAATATATGTTTTCAATGAGACAATTTGATGTGGAAAAAAAATATTGATGATGGACCAACAAGTGCATACCCGTTAGCATTCTGAGCTCCCATGTTTGCTCCTGCTGCAATAAGAAGCTGTTTAGCAGATATCAGTAGATGGGAGTTAGCAAATCACTAAGATTCTCATGAAATAGGAAAGTTAAACAGCATACTTGGCAGCAAACAGCACTTCCACCACAAGCCGCGTAATGGAGGGGTGTGCTTCCTGAACCTGCACGATGGTTGAGCCAATCTAGGATCATAGTGAAAAAAGGAAAGGTCCTCTTTTTTTGCACAGGATAATCAATTTCCTTTTCTGTTTCATAAATAATTACCAATGAGGTCAATAGTTGAACCATCATTAACAGTCACCTCAGAGACAGAGGCTCCAAGGTCTAACAGCAACTGCACACTCTCAGCATGCCCATGAAGGGCTGCCAAGTGAAGTGGGGTGACGCCACCATCCGACTTTCCATTAACTAGTCTCCGGAGAGCCCTGGAAAGCAGCAGAAGAAATGACGCAAATTTATAAGTGATGAGAAGCTGACCACATAAATGAGTGCCCATAGTGTACAAGGAAAAATGATGCAAATTTATAAATGATGGGGAAGATGTCAACATAGGTGAACGTCAGGATTTTACATACACGGCATCAAAGGCATCCTTTTTCATTTCATCCGTGGACTTTCCATGCATAATGGTCCTGAACTCTGACAAGCTAGGCACGTAATCGGCCACAAGAAGCCGAATGCACCGAGTATGACCTTTTAGGGCGGCAAAATGAATAGCGGTCGCGCCACTAAAACAATCTCTCCTGTGAATCTAGAAATCCAAAATACATATCTCTTGCATAAATAGATATTTCAGACCTTTTTGTAAAAGGAAACTAATTTGATCCAATAACACATTAGCTAGTGTTAACTTACATTAGCTTTAAAAAGAACTAGAATCTGTACAACTTTCCAGTGACCATATAGACAAGCTTGCATCAGAGCAGTCTGCACAGTTTCGTGTTCAGAGTTAGCACCAACAAAAAAAAAAAAACACTTAAAACATGATTGAGAAGAAACGTAAACAATCAGGTCAGATGCATTGAAGAATAATCTGTAGCATGTATCTCTATGGATTCTTGTGTATTGAACACGTAACAACCAGCATACAAACATTGTTGAGGTACTAACTCTCCATCAAGTTACTAATTTCCACTCTCAAAAGAATAGGTAACCTTAGTTACATATAAATGCACAGGAATGCAAAGCCTGCAAGTAGTTTTCAACCATACTGTTACATAATGCATTTACTAATATAATCCTGAACAGAAATTCACTGCTGATGAAATACTCTAAAGGCAGACAAAGCACAGCGATCAATAAGGTTGAAGATCTAAGATGAGAAAGAAGAATTTACCTGTCCTCTGCAATTTCTAAGGTTAATATTAACGCCGGATTCGATTAGGAGGGAGACAATCTATCACAGAGGAATGAGAGGATTATTTTGTAAAACTATAACAAATTCACATACTGTCAAGAGATTAAATGGGTTAACAAAGGCATCTGGATCTACAATATTATAGATAAAATCAATGGTTCACCTCATGGTGGCCCTTTGCTGCCGAGTAATGGAGAGGCGAGTTCCGGATCCCGAAAGTCGAGTACCGTGCAAGGCGGGGATTGAGTTCCAAGAGAGCTCTAGCCTCCTGGATGTCTCCATCTCTTGCAGCGGAGACAAGTCGCTCCCCAGTCGCCGAGCAACCAAACGAGTCGCCCATCATACCAAAGAGCCCCATGGTGCTTCTACCTACCAAAACACAAATAGTTGAGCAACAGCTCTTGCAGAGACTCTAAATACTGGATATCACTTGTTGAGCACCCTACGGAACTGCACAGAATCACAGAATTCTTGGAGCCAAGATGTACTGAAGCAGGCATCAGAATGGAGAACGGTGTTCGCCTTATATCGACAAGGGAAGGCAACAACCACTTGGGCACTACAGAAGAAACTGATATGCGAAAAGCTGGTGAATGCGCCACATGTCCACTTGGCAATAAACACAAGAATCCTACATAAGCAGGGACGAAATGGCCTCACGGAACTCGGTGTTTATGTGAGTGCCTGAGATAGCCAAGGATTCAATGGGAAAATAAATGGCAGCACAGTTGGGCACTTTCTGCAAGCAAGAATCAACTAACCGAATTACCAAATCAACTAACCGAATTACCAAATTGATCCATTAAACAGGGAATTCCAGCAAAGGAACCAACCTCAATCGAATCCAACTTGGAACTGGATCCACATAGATCAAAGAGCAGAAGATGCCACCTTTGTATTTCTATGGTAAACGAACTGCCCCAAATTGGCTGGGAACAAGAGGAATCCTAATGACGACACCATCTTCCCCTAACTGATCCAAGAAATGGTAAGCGGCAGGACCTGGCGAGCCAAGCAACTCCCCTCTTTTTTTAACAGCAATTATTAGTTTCCTACTATTCTGCAGACTGCAAGGCGATATGGTCAGACGGAGGCGGGGGGCGCAGTAATGAGGGTGGAAGAAACAGCAGCAGAGATGCGTCGCTGTCTCCCCTGTCCCTCTCAGCTCAGGGGAGGAGGCGGGCAACGGCCCGTCGGCCCCATCGGCCCAAGGAGGAATGGCACAACTACCAGCGCCGGCATTGAGCTCGCGGATTGACCTTGGACAAGCGAAGAAAAAGCAGGAACGGCAAATGGGAGGAAGAACCTGAGCGAATCAGTACAAACATTCCCTTTTGGTGTTTGATGGGGGCAAGAAAGGCGCATTCGACGAGTAAGATCGAGCCGGGATCATACTAGTAGTAGCATTTAACACGAAACTAGAAAAGGGGACGTCTAAAGTTAGATAGGTAGTACCAAATAAAGATGAGATCTCTTGGCGAAGAAATGGACAAAGAGGGAATGGCTCTGCGCAAGCAACCAAAATCAAGAAACGGAAGAAGCCGCCTCACCTCGCCCGAGGCCCGACGACAGGAGGAGGAGAAGAAGAAGGGATCTTCAGGCAGCGGCCGGCGCCGGGGAAGCTGAATCCCCGCCTCCTTCTCCGCCCCGCTGGCGCCGACGCCAACTCATCAAGAAATCAACGAGAGCTGCGGGCAGGGCGGGCAGCAGGCCAGCAGCGGATGGGAGGAGTAACCGAGGAGGACAGGCCCAGATGGGCGATGTCTCTGCGCGTCGTAGTTGTTGTCGCTGTCCTTGTCAGTGGACCGGCGCGGCTGCCTCGTGCAGCGACGGCGCGGGATGGGAAGAACAAGGTGGGGGAGGAGGGGGCAGGGGGACAGGACAAGAGGCGCATGCAGCAGTGGAGAGCACGAGGAAGAGACGGGAGGGAGGGAGTATCAGGACGAGCACAAACACATGGGACGGAGGGAGGGGCTCGCTGCCGCGCCGGCCTGCCCTCGCGGTTTCTGCAGTTTCCACTGCTGTGCCTGCTGTCGTCGTGTCTCGTCTGTCGAGGCGGAGCCGCAGAGATGTCCTCCGTCTCTGGCGAATGGCGATTGCTCCCTGCTTCTGCTCCGTGCTCCGTCCGGCCTCCGGCCTCCGGCCTCTTCTTCTGACCTTGGTGGTATCTGAATCCAATTGGAGGACTGACAGCCAATTCCTTCGTTTCCGGCCTGACAGGGACAGTAGTTACCTGAATTACCTGTTACGTACGTATTTTAATTCCGTGCCGAATAAACTTGTCAGACAAATGGACTAGTAGTTTATTGGACTAGTTTATTCATGTCTCTGAAAATAATACAGAAATTGTATTGACAGAGGCAACTGGTGAAAAATATACTTATTCTTGTCACTGAAAAAAATAATACTGAAATTATATTAACAGAGGTACCTGGTGAAAAATGTAGCCTGAGAAACTAAAAGATGACGTTTGTTTGCAACTTGCATGCTGATTTGCTGACTTTTGCTTTTGTTGAACGCTATCTGTTTGGAAATAGAGGCACACTCCTCAGGTAGTCCATTTGTTTGGATCAGTGTACGGGGAAGGAGGTACAGGTACAACGTACAGCATCTTAAGCGCAAGGTGATAAAAGTTTAATCCGTGCTTATCCCTGATAAAATGGTACTACTCCCTCCATAAAAAAAATGTCATTTTAGACTTTTTAAACACTACATTTGACCATTCGTCTTATTCAAAAATCTTATAAACATTACAAAATAAATAAATTATTATTAAAACATATTTGATGATAAAATAAATCATAACAAAATAGATGATGTTTGTATAATTTTTTTGAATATGAAAGATGAATGGTCAAACACGATATCTAAGTAGTATAAAACAACACTTTTTTTGAGACGGACAGAGTACGTCTCAAACCCTCCACTGCACAACTTTTGGCACGATGAAATAAAGAGAAGGTGAAAATGCCATTAATTGAGAAAATTAAGAAAATTTGATCTAGCCATCATGTGTTTTGTTCTTCTTTCTTCCACCACTGAAAATTTAAAAAAATGATCTGAATCTTCCCAACTCAATACCACTAATTGGCTTCTCACAAGTCATTCATCATGGCTAGATCTAGCCACAACCAAATGGAGGAGAGATCGAAGAAAATTATTCTTAGCAACGACATCATCTCCGCCTTGATATTATTGTTCGGAAACCTAAGTGTCCATACCGTAATGCCGAGGAAGTTACTAACACCTTAATTCTCGCCCTCATCTTCATCAGAGTTGTCATGGATAAACAAAATCCACCCTACCTTCTCGCCGTCATCTCAAAAAAGAAGGAGACAAAACTCTAACACTAAAAAAATTGATATAGAGAGACCTTAACCTGCAGTACTAGAGAACTTATTGGAGACATTGATCCCCACTCCCTTCTACCTTCGGCGATATGCTGGAGGGAGAATGGAGGGGGATGAGGAGGTGGTGGAGGTAGGGGTGGTGCTGGTCTCGGCTCCTAGGGCATCAGACAAGAGAGGAGTCCACGCGACAAATTTTTTTGTGAGAAATAGATACCCTTAGGTCCTAAGGAAAGTGCTTCAACCACATATGATTCGTAGGTACTTTATCTTTTCAAATTTGTAATACTTTTTTTTTTCGGACAAGATATTTACCCAACAATTTCTCTATTAATATATTTCTTATGTAATACAAAATCGTAAGCATAGATAAGTTTTTTCAATTGAAATTTAAAAATAGCGATTTTGTAATGCAAAAACCATGCGTCAATTAAAACCTTATTGGTCAAATGTTTATCTTAGCTCCTAAAACTCCTATAAAATGAAATAGCCTACTAATTTCGATGGGGGATGCCGAGAGGGCTTACGGGAGCTTGGCTTGAGAGGGGCCCAGGGTTTGGCACTGGCTTACCTATCAAAAATACAATTGACCAACTAAACAATTTGGCATCCAATTTCAGTGTGGAGTTGGTTGGTGTGGTCGGTCTTCCATCAAATTAGTTGTTCAAACTCACATACTCGGTGTTTGAAATCAACTTCTTTCTTACTTTCTTCTTTTGTCATTATTAGTGTCACCTCACATTGGGACACATTGACATTTGTTACTTATCTGTCACCTTGATATCAGTCGTCTTAGTGATGCGAGATCTTCCGCGCCCACTCTGCCTTCTTCAAGTCTTCATGATTAAATGCTCCCCAATAATTTATTTGTTCCTCTTCTTTTCCATGCAACTCATAAAACCTTGTTTGTATGTTTTCATCTTATATAAATCCTATTCTTTTATGAAGAAAATATGTCAAACCCTAGAGGCTCATATCCATGCACCTACACCAACAATAACAGTATTTTTAAATTGGTGAACAAATAAAATCTTTGAAGTTTGCTGATAGTGATGGCGGTTGTGGCCCTAGAGCACTACCTCCACAAAAATCTGGAGCAACACTACTACTGAAAAGATTTTCTGTGACACCTGGATTTCATTAACCGTGGCGGTTGAGCCAGGCAGCCGCTGCCGTTAATCGGTGACACGGCAGCTGCTGGCCGCCTACCAAGCAACCAACCGCCATAGTTAATCCCTATTAACGGTGGCGGTTAACCCATGAACTGTGGCAGTTGGCTTAGATCCACCGCCATGGTTAATTGATTAACCGCAGCGGTTGGCTTAACCGTCACGGTTAATCCCTGATTAACCATGATCTATTGTTTGTGGCAGTTAAGAAAACTGTAATTGTTAATCTATTTTGATGGCCACAGTTAACAATTCTGTAGTAGTGCACGGTACTTGTAGATATAGAAAATCTTATCCCGAGATAGAGGCATGTCGTGTGCATGAACATGATTCTCTTTTTTGTCTAGAATTCTCGGAGCACCGGTTCAGGGGCGATCAAGGAGGCAATCATGATCCTGCTCTTGACCTAGGTCGCCATCACCGGTGATCTAGCTCCGCCACACCCGTGACCACTCCAGTTATGGCACCCACACCCTGTCCACCAACTCCCAGTCGGCTGAAGACACCGCAAATCGGCGGTTAGCCACTCCGACGCCGTCGAACACAAATCGTCCTGCTAGGGCTGCGCTGCTTAGGAAAACAAGGAGAAGAGACTGGACTAGATTATTCCATGGTAGCGACATCGTCGTCTAGAAATAAAAGCCTCAATGTCATCATGCCGATAAATATATTGACTCCAAAGTTGTCGCCCTCATCTTCAACGGAGCCGCCATGGAGAAAACAATTCCACCCTTTCCCTTCACCGTCGTTGGAGAGGAGGAGATAAAAATCCGGTACCAAGAAATTTAGTATTGAGAGACACTAACCAATGACTTGATTACTAGAAAAAACGTATTAAAAACAATGGATCGCCATACCCTTCAGCCCCGGTAAGATGCCGGAGAGGAAGAAAGGTGTACCAGCGGTGGTGGATGGCGGCGGCGGCCCTAGGGCAGAAAGTCGCTGAGTCTAATGCCATGGAGAAGTCACCAAACGGAGATGATAATGGTTTGTAAACAAAAGGTACATAGAAAATGTGCTCCAATCTTATATTCAAGTTTTAGCTCTATATTTTAGCATATTTTCTGACGGAGCTTATATACTTGTTCTGCCAATGATATATATTTGCTTCCATTAATTAACTTTTTTTTGCAACGAAAGAAGAAGAATTATATTAGAAGAATTATATTAGATAATAGCTGGGTACATCAACACATTACAATTTCTCTGGATTACACAAATTTTCAGAAATTCATCTAAATTATACCCACGCTGTGAATAGCTCCAGATCTCAAAAACAAACCTATTTGACACTTTGTATGGATGACTACACAAGCAAATACTCGGCAACAATTGTTTTCGGCCAGGCAGTAGATGCCCAACGGACAGCCAACACTCCTGCAGGCGGAGTTGAGAAACTTCTTCTTCTTCCTTATGTCTTCCTTTTTCTTCTTTCTGCCACCGAAGAACGAGGAAAACTGATCTGAAAATTATTCTCCCTAGTCCTTCATCGTGG
This sequence comes from Chrysopogon serrulatus, assembly GCA_015844335.1. Lineage (NCBI taxonomy): Eukaryota > Viridiplantae > Streptophyta > Magnoliopsida > Poales > Poaceae > Chrysopogon > Chrysopogon serrulatus. The sequence goes on along the minus strand of JADLZL010003293.1, from coordinate 21,300 downwards.
CCAGATCCAACCACAACAAAACGAAGAAGGGACCGGAGAAAATTATTCCATGGCGGCGGCATCATCTCCGCCTTGATGCCGCCGTTTAAAAACACAAGTCTCCATGTCGTCATGTCGATGAAGATGCTGATGCCGTAGATGCCGCCTTCATCTTCAATATATCCGCCATAGAGAAAACGATTCCACCCCACACTCTCACCGTTGCCGGAGAAGAGCAAGAGGAAGAGATAAATCTCCAATACCAAGAAACTTGGCATGGAGAAACCCTAACCTAAAGACTCAATCTAATAGGAAAAAACTTACTAGTAAACAATGGATCCCCACTCCCTCCGACCTCCGGCGATACGCCGGAGGAGGAGGGAGGGGGACCAGCGATGAAGACACCGAACGGCGGTGGCGGCGGGAATCACAGGCCCGCGAGGCAAGAGACGTGGAAGATAGGAGATGCGGAGCGAATTTGCTTCCATTAATTAACTTGGGTGTTATTAGCTGTGGTCAAATGCAAAACCGCTGTTTGTCAAAACCATATATCATTTGTGGAGTTAACAAATATGAGCTGACATCATTTGCTAACTATATATTTAACAGATGTATGGAATATGCATTAACTATTTATACGAGTTGACATGACAGAGTGCGTATCACATTGTTAAATATAGCTACATTTTTTTCTGTAAAAAATAATGTCATTATCAAAGGCTGATTTTTTTTCATTTACGTTGTTAGTTTGATAGCTATTCAAAATTCAAGTAGAAGATATTTAAGCCCCACGGACTTGTGCTTGATGGCTGCTGCACCTTAATTTTTCCTTTTTATTGGTTTTTGAAGGATTTTTTTTTTTCAAATCACAAGGACGAACTTACCTTCATTTACATCAGAATTTTCGCATCTTTCTAAATATAGATGCATACGTAATAGTAGTTTATATGAACGGACCAGCAGTGAGAAAAACTCGGACTCACAGAGTACATAGATAACGATGAGAACACATATGGCACAAAATCGTGGCAATTGCAGATAATGACAACTTATTATTAAGGTTTAAAAGCAGACAACATTTAATTTTCCAACGCTGCCGTACCCCAATTCCATTTTTCAGTTAGCAAACACTGCGAGGAAAATCATCGCGTTTGTTGTTGATCTCAACAAGCAAACGACCTTTTCAATCCCTAATATTTTTCAGTCGCAGACATCCTTTTCCTATTCTGCTTTGTTCTTTTCCTTTTGTTTCTCCAGTGCGTTGTGCATTAAGCAAATATTGTGCAAGGGAACATGGAGAGCTGTTTCTTTGTTGGTTTCCCTCATATTCTATTGACAGCATCACAATGCTCCCACTTGTTTTCTATATTATTAGGTAAGCACAAATTATTGCAGCCAAGAAGAAACATGCGGCGATCCAAATCCAGAAGGAAGGCAGGCATGTCTACCTGCATGATGAAGAAAGCCAGGTAGGGAAACAATCGCTGCAGAGAGGCTCCATTCGTCCCTTGTGCCAGGCCCAGGCCCCCCCATCCTGAACAATGTTGTGGTATGGTATGCTATAGTATCATGTATAGCTGTAGTCTTGTCACCAATTTTATGGCCATTGCAATTCTAGTGGTCTAATGTTGGATGAGATTTTCAATGAGATGGATATATAGGAGTGAAATAGATGGATATTTTTGGATATTTGTTAGTCAAATATTGATATTTTTTTCCAAATATGAAAACAAATTCGAGTGTTCTCAAATACAAATACAAAACACATTAGAATATTTACTCAATTTAGCTGATATCAAGTAACTATATTTTTATTGATAGTTTTAGAAGAAGAATATCATTCTGCAAGTATGATTAAAGTATGAGTATATAACACATAAGCAAAAATAGCCATATATTTATTAAATAAATATTTTTAATCCTTGAATAAGTTCAGAAAAATGTGAGCATCATGTCAAGTGGAGAACTTGAACCAAAGGACATGTTTCACCTAACCAACTGAGCTAAAACAAATAATAGAATAACAACATGAGAAATTTTATAAAAAATGCTCGCACAATGTATAGCATTATTCCATTGAGAAATAACTAAAAATCTATACTAAAAAAGTGTTTCAACAAAGCTAGTTCTGAGAAACGAAACAACTATTGAACATAGATTAGCTAAAATACTTAAGGGGGCACAAAGGCCAGTTTGCCAGGAAAAGTCTCCTTCACAAATGACTATGGTCCCGACTTTCTTGGTCGAGCAAATTTGTGTAACGCAGCTGAAGGTGGTTAGAAAAAAACAAATGGTAGAACAACTCAGCAGGGGGATAGGGAGGACCGACCTAGAAGGTATTTGTTTTTTTTACGACAGTCTAGTAAAATATTTCTTCGAATAGATTGGTGTTTCTTGCGCAAAATCATTTTTATATTGCCTATTGTGTAGGGCTTTTGGAGAATCCAGTTATAGAGAGGCCTACCTAATAAGGGGCCCTAACGATTGGCTGATGAGACAAGAGGGTGATATGACACTACTACGTCTCCAACAAAACTTCAATGATAATAAGTTTTTTTTAGATGTTACTAATAGTTTCTAGAAAATGTAAAAAGAAAACAAACAAAATTGGTCCTACTCAAAACTCAAATTTACGACCTACAAATCTAGACTAACATCGCGCTACCTCACCACACACTTATTTATGAGTTATGACAATGCCTAATTAAGATGCTATCTACTTTTTGTAATTTTAGAATAAATATTTTGGCTTATAAATGAACTTAAGTGAACCAATTTTAACAATGAGCTGTAAATCTTGTCAAGCACTACAGCTAGGATGTGCCTCCATCTAGGATTGTTTGAAAAAAGTGCAAAATTTGAATATCAAAATACATCCAACTTAAAACAAATATTTGAGATACTAAAAAAATGAAAAAAATCATAGACTTAACAACTACAAACATGTAGATTAGGTTAGCCACTACAACTTTTGGCTTTATATATGTAAACATTCAATATTGTTTAGGAATTCTAAATTTTGGATTTTAAAATTCATAAACTTAAAATACATACTTCCTCCGTTTCAAATTGTAAGTCGCTTTTGACTTTTTTGGTTCATCCATTTTGCTATGTATCTAGACACATTATTATATCTAGATACATAGCAAAATAGATATACCAAAAAAATCAAAGCGACTTATAATTTAAAACAGAAGGAGTATTTAGAACTCTAAATAACTTCAAATAAGTAATTTTTCAACTACAAAATTGTAGACTGTATTAACAACTAAAACTTTCATATATAACTTTTGTATAGACTATATCAACATCTAGAGAATGTTTGAAAATTTCAAAATCTATGAGCTTACAATAATATTTTGGGACCCTAAATAATTTCAAATCAAGAATTTGCAACTATAAAGCTATAGATTGTTTCAAGGGCTACAATTTTGATATAAAGTTTGTTTTAAGCAGAGTTCATATGAAGAAGCTATGAATTATTTTTGGAGGCAACTATTATAGAGATATCATCTTAAGATGCCTACCACTAAAATCGATTAACAGAGGTGGCCCACCTTAAAACGCCCATATCTGTAAATTAAATTTTAGAGACAAACATCTTAAGGCGTCTGCCTCTAAAAAGCGATCTATGGATCTATGATTTTCGGACACCTTAAGAAGCCTGGCTCTGTAAATGATTTTTAGAGGCAGCCATTTTTCTAAAAGGCCCTTTGACTATTTATCGAGGAGTTCGCTAAGTGTGTCCATCTCCATTAATCAAAGAGACCTGTCTTCTAAAATCAATTTTCTAGTGCCGTAAGAATTATGCTCAGCATTTTGCTTTTTTATAGATTATAGACTAATATAATCCATCAGACTAATGTTAATATCCATCACGGAAGCAAAGTAGTCCTGACTCGAAGGGCTTGTGTTTTTTTTTGAGGGCAACTCGAAGGGCTTGTGTTGTATGTATACTTACATATAATCAGTATGATAACCAAGGTAAATAAGGTTGCTAACAAGGAATGCATGAATTATGATGGGGAAACAAGATATAAAAGACCTCATCTTTGGGAACGTTCTTGTTAATAATTTGGTGGCAGTAGCTACTGGTATCTCCAGTGTCCTGTACAATCTACACATTATAGGGTTCTGGAGTCGAGGATGCACGCAGCACATATATAAATCGCACCACACGGACAGATTCCATTTTACCAGATCTTGACTGTGTTTCTTTCATCAAGGCGCAAGTGGTCCACTAAGTGCCACATATGACAAAAGTTCTCGTTTCACTCAGTCACGCTGTGCAAAGTTATTTGAATTGGGATATATAAAGGAAAAAGGTTGCTGCACTGCACATATTTTCATTCTCCGGCACATGTTACTCTGTAAAAGAACCGCTTATGTCAATCAGAGAATGTGAAAGATCCCTAACCATTGACATGCGGGAGAAAAAGTTGCTGGGAAGAGCCTTACACAATGAATCACCTTTTGACAAACATCATAAACAGCCTTTTCAGGATTGGTACCCCCAATATTTGTGGACCACAAAAGTAAATTAAGCATAGTTAAAAAAATAAAACTATCTCATCGTTATTTTTCCGTGTGAGTATATTTTTTTCTGTGCCACACAGAAAAAATTATACAATTATTCTATGTGTTGTCATATTTTTTGGCAGGATATTTTAAAACCTATGGAATAATTGATATTTTTTGTACATACCTAAAAAAACATATAGAAAAATTCATCACCCACAGATGTCTAAAACTCAGCAGTCTTACCGATCTTATCAACCCTAGATGTCTAAAACTGCTAGTGCTAGAGTATCACTTCCAGATATCCAACGGTGGATCTACTGGGTATGCCAAATATACACCAGCATATCTTGCGGCCTAGTCCATGATATTAGTGATACACTTGTCTAATAATTTTAAAAAAGTCATGATCCTTCCTGTACTCTGCACTCGGTGTGTTAAAGCAACTCCACCAGAGTAGTTGCTATTTTGGTTATGGATTCCATTCCTACCTGTACTCTGCGTCGGTGTGTTAAAGCAACTCCAATGGAGTCGTTGCTATTTTGGTTGTGGATTCTATTTTAGAGTTTACTGAGGAAGAAATTAATCTCCAGCTGGTATTCTTTCATGATTCTAAATTTGTAGGATCTCTCAGAATATAAAGGAGGCCTAGAGGCGGTTAGTAGGCCTGTAAAAATTTAGCTTTAAAAACAATTAGAATTGATGGCGTCGCTACCGCCCTGGAAGGGTGTTACTGTTGCCCTGCATAATGAACTCCAAACTAAAATCGGTTTTCAGCCTTGTTGTAGGAAGGTTAGTATGGATCGAAAGCTAAACAGAGAATATCACAAGAGAATAAGGGGATCGGTCATAAACCCAAGAACCACCCAAATAACAACATGAACTTGCAAGAATGTAAACGAAGCACACAAGACAAGATGATTTATCCCGTGGTTCATCTCACCATCAAGGCTTGCTTATGTCCATGTTGTTGAGGAAGCCACAGAAGGCTTAGACATGCCACCAAGGCTTGTCCTTCCCTTATTCTCACATCAAGAAAGTAAACTCTCTTGAAGCGAGGAGTGATTTCTTAGCTACAGTTGGTGGTTACAAATCTCCCTAGACTGCCACACAAGTTGGCAAGCTCATGGACGACGCTTAGCCGGCTAGGAACAAGCTCCAAGAGTGAGAAACCCTAGAACCGCCGGGCAAACATGAACTAAATGCTCTTTTGACTTTGGGAATCAATATATCTACTCTCCAATCGAAGTTTGCTATTTTCTCTCAAGGTTTGATGGTATAAATCAAGGATTGGCCTAGGAGATGTGAGGAGGAAGAAGCTGTGATAATTGTGGCTGACCAAAAGGATATAAATACCCCTTGGGTCCCAACAGTCTGTTATGGGTGGCACTGCCGCCCTTTATGCTGCCCAAAATAGGAAAGTGTAGAAAATATGTCTGTGGCTGTTTTGGCAGGGTATGAGATGTTATTCTTGGAATATGAGCATTTGGTTGCACACTTTGACCAACTGTCCTTGAGTCCTCCTTGATAGTAAGGTTTTTCTAAACTCAAATTCAAAATATGAAATAATTTGAATATTTTTGAGCTGGTCGCTGATTCCTCCTTATGTAATTAGGGGCTCCCCATTGAATGTATCATTCTCTTTCTCAATATTACTTCACAAATATTTGCAATTATCTTTATCTCACCTCTTCACGTAAACACACCATTTGTATGTGACTTGAAGCATCTCCATACATATGAGTTTAACTAATGGCTTCAAGTCACTTATACTAATATTTGATCCTCAACACAATATGATTTCTCATAGCTTGATTAGTACCTCGACTCAATGCAAGTACTCTCTTCTTCACCTTAGCCATGGTATCTCGGCATCCTAGTCACCGCTTGCCCTTCACCTTCGCTTAGTCCCTTGAAACCCTTTTCTTACTATCTTTACCTTATCAAGTCATACTCAATTATATCATATTAAGCATCCATTGAAAACCATTTATTTATATTATGATCCTTACTTAAATATCCTCTAGATATGAATGTTGAGATCATTCAATGTTCAGTATGACTTATATAGAGACATATATGGATCAAAATCAAAATAAAGTGAATTCACAATTCCTTATTTCCTCTTTATGTTGACTTGACATTCCTATCATTCATTTTATTATCAAACTCTTTTTGTTCATGCAAAGCAAGCCATACTAGAGACAATCTAAAATCATCAACTCATGTTTCATTTGTCATGTACCAAATATGCTTGTTTTCACACAAAGCTATGATATACCACAACAAAGAAGCCATTTCATTGATTTAATTTATATTGTTTTTTTACTTGAACTAGATTATTTCCTTGATCTTTCAATATAACAATACACAACTTTGGCCTTCAATTCAATACTATGTGGAATACCATCAAATTTGTCTTAGTTGAACCTTTGCTACACATCTTGTTGTGTAATATTCATGTATATGTAACATGGTTGATTTCGTACTCAACACTTAGCAGACTCGTTAGACCTTTAATTGAGTTATCATTCAATTTACCAAAACCCACTAAGGGCTAGATGCATTAACAAAATTAACTATCTATCTATCTCGTACATCCCTGATGCTATAGAAAGCTAGAAATTTTGGTAAAGGCCGAGAAGATGAGGGCAAGACACATCCATTCTCGGCAGTTCCATCCGTGCGGTCTTCTAGCTAAACATTCATGTCCCGATTCCAAGTAAGAAGCCGTGGGGGACTCAGGAAGACTTTTCATGTTATGTCCAGGTATAAATATAGACCATCCCAATGCGTGTAGGAGGCGTGTCGCCGAAGTTCTTCGAAAGGTAGAGAAAGCACCGCATGAATGATCAAATATGAGAAATACGAGGATGTTAATGATCAAATTTGAGGAACATAAGGATATTGTGGCCATTTCAAAAATAGAGAATGAGAAATTTAGAGAGGCGTTGGATTAACTCTATATTTTTGTGGTGTTTTATTTTAGAAGATGGCTAAATCATCAATTTTACAATCTAATTTTACACGATCTCTTGGAGTTTGTCTTGTGAAGTCACCATATCAAGCATGTTGCTACCATACTGCTTTGTCTCATATCGTTTTCCACATGAACTCATGATATGCCCATCCCATCCCAATGCTTCTTCATATTAGAGAATGAATCGTATGCATGGTTGGCGACAACATTCGTACCTTCAAGAGTTAAGACCTCGCTAGTTTGTCAGATTTAATTATTTATGATTCTCTTTTTCTTTTCTAAAAACTTGCATGGTACTATAGAAAGTTTATCAAATCTGCACGGGATTTCAAACTTATTGTGGCCATTTCAAAATAGAGAATGAGAAATTTAGAGAGGCTTGGATTAACTCCCTTGTGGTGTTTTGAAGATGGCTAAATCATCAATTTTACAATCTAATTTTAGTTTGTCTTGTTAGTGTTGCTACCATACTACTTTGTCTGTTGAACTCATGATATGCCCATCTCATCCTACTTCTGATGAACCATTGGTGGCTTTATTCATTTATGATTCTCTTTTTCTTTTCTAAAAACTTGCATGGTACTATAGACCAACATTCAACCACCGTTAGTGTTAGTCGTTGTTGATCAGAACCATTGCTACTATTATCATCACTACCACATAGGTGTTTGATCTGGCGGTGACGTGGAGACATCAATGCTGGTCTAGCATACCACATTGAAAGGATTAAGATGCCCAAAAGGAGGGTGAATTGGGTTTTTCTAAATTTTCTCAAAATGGTATTAACCCCCTAGTGTCTAAAAGTGTGTTCTATGATTCTACCACACAAAAGTTTACCACCCTAGGTTCTAGTCCTACTCTAACATGATAATTCTAGGAATTTAAAGATATGAAGTGATTGCTTGAATGTAAATGCTCAAAGTAAATAGAGGAAGAGGAATACGCCGATGTTTTTCTAAGGTATCGGAGAGTTAGCCACTCCCCATTAGTCCTCGTTAGAGCACCCACGCAAGGGTATAGCCCCCTTGATCCTCGCAAGGACCAAGTGCTCTCTAAGGGCTAATTCTTTGTCATTCTGACGCAATAAATCGCCCACAACCGCTCACGCCATGAATTGGGTCATCCACAAGCTCCATCGAATGATCACCAAGCCCCTGATCGCCACCAAACCATCTAGGTGATGCCGACCACCAAGAGTAATAAGCACGAACTCTCACTCTATGACAAGCCTAATGAGATGAGTCAATGCACACATGCTACTCTCTTTGCACTAATGAGGTCCTAAGCGATGGATTAGCAAATCTCTCAACCTCACTGGGGCTCTTGCACTCCCTTACACTCAAGGTGTTTCTCCGTTGTTGAATGCGTAAGAGACCTCAAATGAATGAGGTAAGAGAGTATACCACTCAAACCTTTACACAAAGAGGTATTTCAGGCTGTTTAAGTGATGACCGGACGCATCCTTCGGGATGACCGGACACATCCGGTCAGTAGCCAACAACTCCATGTACTTGATGGATGTCAACCTGACTGGACACTGCAGAGTCTGGTCCACCATGACCGGATGCGTCCGGTCAATATTTTCTCTCTCTAGACTATGACCGGATACGCGAGCCTCAGCGTCTAGTTAGTGCTGTCTAGCGTCCGATCTACTGTAGACCAAAGACTGGTGGCACCACAGTGTCTAGTCAGCTGCTAGAGGCAGAGTCCGGTCACTCTGGCACCTCAATTACACTGACCAAACATGTCCGGTCAGTTAAGTGCCAGCGTCTGGTCGAGCAAAACAGCTCGTTTCACTTCTGTTTTCGTGATGTTTTGAATGGAGTTGATTCCACTGAACTTTGGGCTACCTTTAGAGCTACCTAGTGCTAGAATTAACAAGTGTGCACCACACCTAACTTACTAGACTCACCTAAGTCAAGCTACCTATTCATGCCCCCTTTAATAATACGGTCAAAGATAAAAACAAAGTCCTAACTACTCTAGGTGTCTCTCCAATGCCAAACCTGTTGTCCATCCTTTGAAAACCAAAATGATTTCGATCGTCGGGGCATGAATACCATTGATTGCCCAATCAATCATCGATCTAACTCAAATTGTTTCTACAAAATACATGTTAGTCACAATAATCTTATGTTGTCATTAATCATCGAAACCCACTAGGGGTCTAGATGATTTCACATATGATGTAGACATCGAGGCTGAATGGGTGTACCATCCGGCATTGATGGTGGAGACATCAATGTTAGTCTGGCGTACCATCCGGCAGTGATGATGTAGACATCAGCGCTAGATGGGTGTACCGTCCAGCGGTGATGGCAGAGGCATCAATGTCAGATGGGTGTACTATCTAGTGGCGGTGACGATGGATACATTGACATTGGATGGGTGTACAATATCGTATATATGATGGAGATATTAAGATCGGTCGGTTCTAGCGCAATCGGTTGGCGTTAATAAGGGTCACACCTCTGTTACAATTTTAGGCGGTAATGTCATGATGAAAGCCCATAGTTTGGTTTTCATCATCCTCATCTTATTCAACCTAATCACTAACCTCATTGCATCATTTGTGTTTGAATCCAAATAATAGGTCCAAGCCAAGTGGTGGAAAACTGATCAAAGTGTAGGATGAATGTCCACAAGGGATCATCTACCACACTTGAAGATGAAGGAAGATGATGAACAAGATGGAATGCAAACAAAGGTGATGTTAACGGATTTTCATTTTGCCTCCATAGGGTCGTGTATCAACACTTGATGGCACGGGTTTGAGGATTGATCACCGTACTATTAAGAGGGGCCCATGTCGCGTAATATCGGTTATCTAAGTGCCACTAGGTGAGCAAACCTTTGTATATGCATTAGGGACCTAGTGTGCTCACTCACTCACTTGCAAAATCTAGTTCATCTAACACATGTGCAAAAGTGGAGAATCAAATTTGTCATATTAAAACTAAGAAGATGGTTCATGGTGTTATCAACTAAAATCAATATAAATGATTCAGATTGGTTGCTGCACTGTAGCAGAGCAAATCATATTTATTTTTGTTGTCAATTATCATTTCAATTTCAGATATATTGAACTTATGATTCAGATTGGCTGCTGCACTACAATGGAGCACCAAGACACTTTGCAAACACATAAATACACACACACACACAATTTTTATATGGGCTAGGCACTTCATTTTCATCTGTATTTTGAATACATGATTAGCTCCATGTGAAACTGTAAATACATGGCATGTATATATGCTAGTTGCTTACTCCTAATGTAGGAAACAAATTAAATGGAGATGTGCTAATGTCTACGGCATCTATCAGCCAAACATTAAAATGAAGGCATCCTATAGCACTAGCATGTTTTGTTTGATATGCAGAGCAGTAAGTAGCTCAAAGATGAGCTGAAAAACTGGTAAAAGAGAAACCATGTACACGATTGTTCTTGGTATTAAGAATTTAGCATAGACCATATATGGTCAAGCCGTCTCGGGCGTCCGGTCGATCTTGTGACAGACCCGGCTTGAGTGTAACGGTTGGGTGCTTTGGTGGGCGCCTATATAAGCGAATTGGCCGGCTCTAAGGAGTCTCTCTTGGCACTTTGACATACTTGACATCCCCTAGAGCTAAGCAAACCTCCTCCCTCACTTTGCACTCATCTTGATTGATCTAGAGAGTGATTGGGAGAGCTTCTAGTGCATTTGCCTTGTGATTGAGCATCTAGTGGCACTAGTGAGTGCTCTTGCTGCGATTGAGCTTATTACTCTTGGTGATTGCCGTCACCTAGACGGTTGGAGCAGCAAGCCGGAGTTGAGCAAGGTTGAAGATTGTTCTTGGCCATTCCGGAGGTGATTTGTGAGGGGTGTTGATCCCACCCCACGGGCGATCGCGAAAGGAATCCTTAGTGGAATCTTGTGTCATTGAGTTACCCTCACTTTGTGTGAGTTCTTGTGGTGCCCTGAGGGGCTTGGCTTGTGATGTCAATTAGCCACCGAACTACCGAGTGTGTGGTCGACACACGGGGGGAGTAGCGTGCCGGAAGCACGTGAACCTCGGGATAAAAATCTTGTGTCCCTCGGTATTCTTGTGTGGCTTGATCCTTCGAGATCAACTTGGATTTCTCTATTGGATCATCTCTTCGGGTTTCATTGTATAGACAAGACGGTGATTGGTCATCTTCCCCGGGCACGGTTTGCACGCCCGGTTTCCTTCCTTGCGATTACATTTGTGCAAAGTAGTGTATTAGGTTGTGTAGCCTAGTTGTGTTGCTAAGGACCCTATTCTTAGTGTGCCTAGTGTATTAGGTTTGCTAGAATTGTCTAGGTTGGCTTGCAACCCCCACTAGGCTAGCGCAACACTTGCTTCGCCTTTTGTTATACTAACCGGTTTGTTTAGTGCTTTGCAAGAATTTTTATAGGCTATTCACCCCCCTCTAGCCATTTAGGACCTTTCAAGTGGTATCAGAGCCGAGGTCACCGTTGATTAAGGCTTAACATCCTTCGGTGTTAAAATGGCTCAAGTCAACCATATCAACCATGTGGGGAAGCCACCGCACTTTGATGGTACCGGTTATGATCATTGGAAGCGGAAGATGTGTGCCTACTTGAAATCATTGAATAGAAAGGTTTGGGAGGTTGTGGACAAAGACTTTGCCGTGATTGATCCAACCGACCCAACTCCAAGAGAAGAAGAGAAGCTCCAATTCAATGACATTGCAATCAACACATTCTATGAAGCCTTGGAGTCAAAAGTGTTTGAGCAAATCATGGATTTGGAGAGGGCTCATGATGTGTGGACTAGGTTGGAGGAAACCTATGAGGGCACACAAGCCGTGAAGAGTGCCAAGCTTTATATCCTCAAAGACAAGCTCTCAAGTTTCAAGATGCAAGATGATGAGAGTGTGCCGGAGATGTATCACCGCTTGCAAGTTATTGTAAATGACTTGAAGAGTTTGGGTGAGAAGGTGGAGAATGCGGATTTCTCTCACAAGTTCCTTAGAAGTTTGCCATCAAGATTTGAATTCTTGGTCACAATGTTGGTGAGAGAAGGATTGGACACTAAGACCCCTAACCAAGTACTAGGTGAGGTGGTCACACATGACACTTACCGTGTGGAACGGGAAGGGGGCTCTCAAAAGGATGAAAAGAAAGACAAAGAAAAGAAGAAAGACAAGGAAGTGATTGCATTCAAGGCTACTTCATCAAGAGGCAAGAAGAAGCGAGAATCAAGTGATGAAGCTAGCACAAGCTCAAGTGAAGTAGATGATGAAGCAATGGCTCTTCTTGTGCGCAAGTTCGGCAAATTCATGAAGAAGAAGGGCTATGGAGCTAGAAAGAGAAGAGATGCAATCAAGACCAAGAGATGCTTTCGGTGCAAGAGCAAAGATCACTTCATTGCCGATTGTCCTCTCTCAAGTGATGATGATAGTGATGAAGATGCCAAGAAGAAGAAAAACAAGAAGGACAAGAAGGAAAAGAAGGACAAGAAACTTGAGCTCAAGAAGAAGAAGAAGGGGCAATCTTATTGTGTAACATGGGATAGTGATGCTTCAAGTGATAGTGATGATGAGAGTGAAGATGACAAGAAGTCAAGGAGGAAGGCACTTGCTAGTCTTGCCATCTCCAACAAGCCTTCACTCTTTGATGCTCCATCGACATGCTTAATGGCTAAGCCATTCAAGGTACAATCCGATGATGAGGGCGATAGTGAGAGTGATGATGAGGAGTACTCAAAGGAGGACCTCATTAGCATGCTACGAGATGCTCACTCTTATATTGAGGAAAAGAGGAAGGAGTGCAAAGCAAGAAAGCTCTTGAGCAATCCTTTGATGAACTAAATGCTACTCATGAGAGGCTAATGGAAGCCCATGAGAAGCTTGAGAAAGCTCACACCAAGCTTGAAAAGGCTCACTCCTCCCTCCTTGATCAAGCTAAGATTGAGGATATCGTAGACACTTGCAACGTAGGAGTAACTTGTGATATTCTTGATGAAGTATTCTATACTCCTATTGTTGTTGGTCCCACTAACCCCTCTTGTAGCTCAAGCAATGCTACATCTACTATTAGTGATGGTTTCACTTGTGATGCCTCGCTCATGGTGGAGAATGAGACTCTCAAGAGAGAGGTGAATGAGCTCACTCATGCCCTAGGCAAGGCCTACGGTGGAGATGCCCGCTTGCTAAAGTGCTTGGGCAGCCAAAGATTCTCCCTTAACAAAGAGGGATTGGGCTATACCCCCAAGAATGGCAAGGCGGCCTTTGTTCCTCATAAGACTAGTTTTGTGAAGGGCAATGGTCGATTTTGCTCTAGTTGCAAGCAAGTGGGGCATGTAGAGCAATATTGCAAGAACAAGAAGAATGCTAACAAATCCACTATTTGCTATGATTCTTGTTATTTGCTTACCAAGGGTACTAATGGTGTGAAGGCTAAGTTCATTGGTGCTCCCATTGTTGGCCCAAAGAAGAAGGCAATTTGGGTGCCCAAAAGCTTAGTGACTAACCTTGGAGGACCCAAGCAAGTTTGGGTACCTAAGAAGAATTGATTTACTTTTGTAGGTCAATTATAAAGCCGGAGGAAGGCATTGGGTGCTTGATAGTGGGTGCACTCAACATATGACCGGGGATTCTAGAATGTTTAAATCAATCTCATCAAGTGGCAATGGTGTAGATAGTATTACTTTTGGTGACAATGGCAAAGGCAAGGTCAAAGGCTTGGGAAAAATTGCAATTACAAATGATATCTCTATCTCAAATGTGTTGCTAGTGGAATCTCTCAACTTCAATCTCTTGTCCGTGGCTCAATTGTGTGATCTTGGATTCAAATGTATATTTGGTATTGATGATGTTGAGATAGTGAGTGTTGATGGAAGCAACTTGATATTCAAGGGCTTTAGATATGAGAATCTCTATCTTGTGGATTTCAATGCTAGTGAAGCTCAATTGACAACATGTTTGATCACCAAATCAAGCATGGGTTGGCTATGGCATAGAAGGCTAGGACATGTTGGCATGAAGCAACTCAACCGGCTAATCAAGCATGATCTAGTTAGAGGGTTGAAGGATGTTGTATTTGAGAAAGACAAGCTATGTAGTCCATGTCAAATGGGCAAACAAGTTGGCAACACTCATCCCAATAAGAGCATGATGAGCACAAGCAAGGCATTTGAGTTGTTGCATATGGATCTATTTGGCCCTACCAAGTATGAAAGTATTGGAGGAAACAAATATGGATTTGTGATAGTGGATGACTTCACAAGATACACTTGGGTATTCTTTCTTGCCGACAAAAGTGAAGTGTTTGACACATTCAAGACATTTGTCAAGAGAAGTCAAAATGAGTTTGAAACATCAATCAAGAAAGTGAGAAGTGACAATGGTAGTGAGTTCAAGAACACAAGAATTGAAGAGCTATGTGATGACTTTGGAATCAAGCATCAATTCTCGGCCAAGTACACACCTCAATCCAATGGGCTAGTTGAAAGAAAGAATAGAACCTTAATTGACATGGCAAGATCAATGTTGAGTGAATACAATGTGGATCATTCATTTTGGGCCGAAGCAATCAATACCGCCAACTATTGCTCAAATAGGCTCTATTGTCATAGGCTATTGGAGAAGACACCATATAAGTTGTTGAATGGAAGAAAGCCCAACATTGCATACTTTAGAGTGTTTGGATGCAAATGCTACATTCTCAAGAAGGGCACTCGATTGAGCAAGTTTGAGAAGAAGTGTGATGAAGGATTTCTACTTGGTTACTCTACTACAAGCAAAGCATATAGAGTTTGGAATCTCACTCATGGCATAGTTGAGGAAGTGCATGATGTGGAATTTGATGAAACCAAAGGCTCACAAGATGAAAAGGAGAATCTTGATGATGTGAGAGGTACTCAATTGATACAAGCCATGAAGGAAATGGATGTTGGGGACATTAGGCCAACTCAAGTGGTGGATATTGAAGATGACAAAGATCAAGTGATTACATCTCCAAATATGCAAGCTAGTGGTTCTCAAGATCAATCTCAAGCTAGTGGTTCTCAATTGCAAGATCAAGTGGCTAGTACATCATCTCAACCAAGTGATCAACCAAGCTCAAGTACTCAACCTCATGTTCTCCAACCAACTCATATTGCAAGGGATCATCCTCTAGATCAAGTGGTTGGTGATATTAGAAGTGGTGTACAAACAAGATCAAGATTGGCATCATTTTGTAAACACCATTCATTTGTCTCATCCATTGAACCGAAGAAGATAGATGAAGCTTTGATGGATTATGATTGGGTCAGTGCAATGCATGAAGAGCTCAACAACTTTGAAAGAAATCAAGTTTGGGAACTAGTTGAGCGTCCTAAGAACTATAATGTCATTGGCACAAAATGGGTATTCCGGAACAAGCAAGATCAAGATGGCATAGTTGTGAGAAACAAAGCAAGATTGGTAGCACAAGGATACACTCAAGTTGAAGGTCTTGACTTTGGAGAAACTTATGCACCGGTTGCAAGATTGGAGGCAATTAGAATCTTATTAGCCTATGCTTGTGCCCACAACATCAAGCTATATCAAATGGATGTGAAAAGTGCTTTCTTGAATGGATTCATAAATGAGCTAGTGTATGTTGAGCAACCCCCGGGATTTGAAGATATCAAAAGACCCAACCATGTCTACAAGTTGAAGAAGGCTCTCTATGGCTTGAAGCAAGCTCCAAGGGCATGGTATGAGAGATTGAGAGATTTCTTACTCTCTAAAGGGTTTAAGATGGGAAAGGTTGATAACACTCTCTTCACCAAGAAGATTGGAAATGACTTGTTTGTATTGCAAATCTATGTGGATGACATTATCTTTGGATCAACCAACCAAGACTTTTGTGAAGAGTTTGGAGAAATGATGGCAAAAGAATTTGAGATGTCTATGATTGGAGAGCTTAGTTACTTCCTTGGTCTACAAATCAAGCAATTGAAGAAAGACACATTTGTGAGTCAAAGCAAGTACATCAAGGACATGTTGAAGAAGTTTGGAATGGAAGAAGCCAAGTCAATTGGGACTCCAATGGGAACAAATGGTCATCTTGACTTAGATACAAGTGGCAACATGGTAGATCAAAAGTTGTATCGATCAATGATTGGAAGCCTACTCTATGTGACAGCTTCTAGGCCGGATGTCATGTTTAGTGTGTGCATGTGCGCAAGGTTTCAAGCTTCACCAAGAGAAAGTCACTTGAAGGCAACCAAGAGGATATTGAGATATCTTAAGCATACACCTAATGTTGGATTGTGGTATCCCAAGGGGTCAAACTTTGAGTTGATTGGATATTCGGACTCCGACTATGCGGGATGCAAGGTGGATAGAAAGAGCACTAGTGGAACATGCCAATTGCTAGGAAGATCACTTGTCTCATGGTCATCCAAGAAACAAAATAGTGTTGCACTCTCTACCGCCGAAGCCGAATACATTAGTGCGGGGGAGTTGTTGTGCTCAATTGCTATGGATGAAGGCCACATTGAAAGATTTTGGAATC
Organism: Chrysopogon serrulatus; assembly: GCA_015844335.1. NCBI lineage: Eukaryota > Viridiplantae > Streptophyta > Magnoliopsida > Poales > Poaceae > Chrysopogon > Chrysopogon serrulatus. The sequence continues at coordinate 4,308 of JADLZL010003293.1, read as the reverse complement.
AAATTTGGACAAGTGCCATTGCTATGTGACAATGAAAGTGCCGTGAAGATCACCACCAATCCGGCTCAACATTCAAGAACAAAGCACATTGACATAAGGCATCACTTCATTAGAGATCACCAAGCAAAGGGAGACATTTCAATTGAGAGTGTTGGCACCGATGATCAACTTGCCGATATCTTTATCAAGCCACTTGATGAGAAGAGATTTTGTACATTGAGAAATGAATTGAACATTCTTGACTTCTCCAACATGAGATGAATGCACCCCCAACTATATGTCATGCCTCTCCTTCGACTAAAGCAAAGGTGAAATTATTTGGCATGATGCATTCATATTTACTAAGGACTTGATTAGAGCATATAGACATATTCTAGTAGTATCTCTTGTTGAATTAGGCTCTTTCATAAAAAAAATAAAGTGATTTTGAGTACCTATTGTGCCACTATTGCTTCTATGTCTTGTATGATCTAGTGGCTAAATATGACTTGTTCATAAGAATGTGAACCTAGTGTTTATCTAGCTAAATGAGCAAGAAAGAATCTAATTCAACATTGACAAGATAACCATTGAAAGATGTGTGAAGAAGCTTGTCATTAGTTCAAACCGAGCTAGATTACTTATGCAAGTTTACTAGTTTAAACCACAAGAGAAGAAAGTTTATGGAAATAAGTGATCCTCAACTTTAAGTGATCATCTCTCTACTCTAAGCTCCCTCCATGATTTCAAGTCTACACCAAACATGATCATATACCTTTGTGGTTATTGATGACAAAGGGGGAGAGATTACCAAGATATCAAGAGAAGAAGAAGATTGAAGAATGGAAAGGGATAAAATTTTGAAGCACACAAGTAGGGGGAGCAAGCTCATGAACATGATGTGGTTGCATTTGATTGTGCATATTCATATGATTGCTTGCATTGCACTTAGATCGGTGTAACCATGTATTTAAGAAGTATCTCTCTTGCTTGTGTGATGCTTGCTAGTATAAAACTTGATCGATGTATTGATTACTAGCATGCATAGGCTCTAGCTAGAATTAGAACGGTATGTGTTCAAGTGGTATCTAGAAACCATGTTTTTAATGTTGATCTCACGTGGTTTCTAGCTTTTTGATGCTTCTAGCTAGATTTGATGCTAAGGATGGTTCATAATGTGCACTTCGATGGTATCACGCTTCAAAGGTCCATTCTATACACCTTAGCATCAATTTGGTAAAAATGACTCTCCCAAAACCTATTTATCCATCATGTGTGCAAAGCTTCTAAATCCAAACTCTTAGCACACATGTAGGGGGAGCCATAGCTACCAAATGTGTTTTACATGACTTGTCCAATTTTCTTTTCACAAGCTCAAATTGCTTGGACAAGTGGTGTAAAGCCAAAATTGTATTTAATTCCTATCTTTATAGAGGTTGTCATCAATTACCAAAAAGGGGGAGATTGAAAGCCCTAGTTTGATTTTGGCTAATTGATGAAACCTAGGACTAACCCTATTGCTAAGTGTGTAGCATTAGAGAAAGGAAAGGTCCAAGCCAAGTGGTGGAGTGGTGATCAAAGTGTCGATGAAGACCACAAGTGATCAAGTACCACACTTGAAGATGAAGGAAGATGATGAACAAGATCGAATGCAAGAGGCAAAGGTATATGTTAGGGCATTTTCATTTTGCCGGCCATAGGCGTGTAGAGAAGTTGATGGCCGGGTTTAGGATTGATAACCGTACTATTAAGAGGGGCGATGTCGCGCAATATCGGTTATCTAAGTGCCACTAGGTGAGCAATGACTTTGTATATGCATTAGGGACCTAGTGTGCTTGCTAACTCTTGCAAAATCTATTTGAAAATGCTAACACACGTGCACAAGTGGAGAGACACTTTTGTGTTGGCACATGAGGGCAAGAGGTGATGGTGTTTGGGTGTGGAACCTTCCCGCCGAGCTCGCAAGGCGGGACTCGGAGGTTTTCGGACGAAGTGCAGTCACTCAGAGGTGACCGGACGCTGTCGGTAGGGACCGGACGCGTCCGGCCGGTGCCGGCGTCCCGCTGTTTTTGGTGTGACCGGACGCCGCGCGACCGGACGCTCCGGTGCCGAAGTCGGTCAGCGCCGACGTATCCGACGTCGGCTTCGGAGAAGGGGTTCAGGCGAACGGATGGTCGGCGCGTCCGGTCACCATGGACCGGATGCGTCCGGTCAAGATTTTCACGTTTTGGAGCTCTCTGGGTAACGACCGGACTCCACTGTGCTGGTGTCCGGTCTTTGGTACGAGGCGCCGTCGATGCCGACTTGTTGCACGCGAAGTTGATCCGTGACGTAGGGCGCGAACGGTAAAAATACAAACGGCTAGTACACGTGGGCGTTTATGTGCGACCGGACGCTGGATCGGACGCGTCCCGTCCAGGCCGTCTCGGGCGTCCGGTCGATCTTGTGAGCAGACCCGGCTTGAGTGTAACGGTTGGGTGCTTTGGTGGGCGCCTATATAAGCGAATTGGCCGGCTCTAGGGAGTCTCTCTTGGCACTTTGACATACTTGACATCCCCTAGAGCTAAGCAAACCCCCTCCCTCACTTTGCACTCATCTTGATTGATCTAGAGAGTGATTGGGAGAGCTTCTAGTGCATTTGCCTTGTGATTGAGCATCTAGTGGCACTAGTGAGTGTTCTTGCTGCGATTGAGCTTATTACTCTTGGTGATTGCCGTCACCTAGACGGTTGGAGCAGCAAGCCGGAGTTGAGCAAGGTTGAAGATTGTTCTTGGCCATTCCGGAGGTGATTTGTGAGGGGTGTTGATCCCACCCCGCGGGAGATCGCGAAAGGAATCCTTAGTGGAATCTTGTGTCATTGAGTTACCCTCACTTTGTGTGAGTTCTTGTGGTGCCCGGTGAGGGCTTGGCTTGTGATGTCAATTAGCCACCGAACTACCGAGTGTGTGGTCGACACAACGGGGAGTAGCGTGCCGGCAAGCACGTGAACCTCGGGATAAAAATCTTGTGTCCCTCGGTATTCTTGTGTGGCTTGATCCTTCGAGATCAACTTGGATTTCTCTATTGGATCATCTCTTCGGGTTTCATTGTATAGACAAGACGGTGATTGGTCATCTTCCCGAAGGCACGGTTTGCACGCTCGGTTTCCTTCCTTGCGATTACATTTGTGCAAAGTAGTGTATTAGGTTGTGTAGCCTAGTTGTGTTGCTAAGGACCCTATTCTTAGTGTGCCTAGTGTATTAGGTTTGCTAGAATTGTCTAGGTTGGCTTGCAACCCCCACTAGGCTAGCGCAACACTTGCTTCGCCTTTTGTTATACTAACCGGTTTGTTTAGTGCTTTGCAAGAATTTTTATAGGCTATTCACCCCCCCCTCTAGCCATTTAGGACCTTTCACATGACCTGGTCATGACTTATTCATAATCATCATCCTCATCTTATTCATAATCATCATCCTCATGAGCATCATTTGCATTTGAATCCAAATAATAGAAAACTAAGTGATGAAAAACTTGCACAATTCTAGGCACTGCATGTCCTAGGGCATCTACTGCACCCGCGAACCATTTCGATGAAATATTTACACTATTTTTTCAAACTATCATGATCTAACGGATTATCTGCTGCTCACGAGGGTCGTCCATCAACACTTCGTGCACAGAAATGAGGTGTCACTTGTGGAGCTTTCCTGGCCCCACAAAGTCAGGCCACACGTCCCCTTTTCATGAGAGGCAAACTAGCAGCCAGAACACGCATCCTCTGTCTCCACTCACTCACTCACTCTCTCTAGTTCATCTCGCCCCCTCTCTGAAATTGGAGAATCAAATTTGTCATATTAAAACTAAGAAGATGGTTCAGAATCTATCAACTAAAATCAATATAAATGATTCAGATTGGTTGCTGCACTGTAGCAGAGCAAATCATATTTATTTTTGTTGTCAATTATCATTTCAATTTCAGATATATTGAACTTATGATTCAGATTGGCTGCTGCACTACAATGGAGCACCAAGACACTGCAAACACATAAATACACACACACACACACACACAATTTTTATATGGGCTAGGCACTTCATTTTCATCTGTATTTTGAATACATGATTAGCTCCATGTGAAACTGTAAATACATGGCATGTATATATGCTAGTTGCTTACTCCTAATGTAGGAAAGAAATTAAATGGAGATGTGCTAATGTGTGGCATCTATCAGCCAAACATTAAAATGAAGGCATCCTATAGCACTAGCATGTTTTGTTTGATATGCAGAGCAGTAACTAGCTCAAAGATGGGCTGAAAAACTGAGAAGAGACCATGTGCAGGATTGTTCT